>PVIH01010835.1:0-72698 GCA_004025045.1 Sigmodon hispidus
TGCTCTCAAGCACAGGCTCTCCTCCCTTCATGCTCTCAAGCACAGGCTCTCCTCCCTTCATGCTCTCAAGTATAGACTCTCCTCCCTCCTTTCATGTTCTCAAGCACAGGCTCTCCTCCCTTCCTGATCTCAAGCTATCTCTTATTGTAGCCCTGACAGTCCTTCAGTGTCCTTTCTTCTAGGCCAGGCTGTAAACCACTTCAGCCTTCAGTTGTGTACTCTGTCTTTACAGTCCATCCTGCCACCAGGAAAATACAAATTACTACTAAATAGTCCAATAAATATATATTACATCAACAAATTAATATGCTTATAAAATAAATTGTGACATGCAATGTTCTGTATGACTACTACAACAACTCTCTTCTGGACCAATTATAAAGAAGAAAAATTGCCAGGCATGGTGGCACAGACCTTTAATCCCTGCACTTGAAAGTCAGGGGAAGGCAGATCTCTGCAATTTTTGAAGGCAGCCTGGTCAACATAGTAAGCTCCACGCTATCCAGGGCTACATAGTGAGACCCTGTCAAGAAAGAAAGAAAGAAAGAAAGGAAGGAAGGAAGGAAGGAAGGAAGGAAGGAAGAAAGAAAGGAAGGAAAGAAGGAAGGAAGAAAGGAAGGAAGGAAGGAAGGAAGGAAGAAAGGAAGGAAGGAAGAAAGAAAGAAAGAAAAGTAGGGAGGGAGGGATGGAGGGAGAGAGGAAGAAATGAACAAAGGAAGAAAGAAAGGAAGGAAGGATCATTCTAGCAAACATCAGAAATTGTGAACTTACTTAAATATTTCATGAAAACCACTTTTAAATTGTGAACTATTAGATAATAAGATTTTCTGATGTCCTCTGATGTAGATCAAATTAAAAATGTAAACAAGGGGGCAGAGGAGAAGAACTCAGTGAGTAAAATTCTTACCACTCAAACATGAGGCTCTGGAGTTGGCATGGCTAGTACCAGGTAAAAAGCAGAATGTGACAGCACCTGTCTGTAACCACAGAAATGAGAAATACCAGGGGTTTGCTCGCCTGTGGTGATATTTTGTATATTTAATAAAAGCAGTCTGGAATATTAGAGAACAGAATTACTCACAGTTGTGCGTTAATCCCATCACTCAGCAGACAGATCTTTCTGGATTTCTATGAGTTCAAGGCCTAATAGCCAAGTAGTGGTAGCTCAGAACTTTCATCCTAACTCTAGAATTATGACTCAGAATTGACCCCAGAAGTGAAACAGCTAGGTAGACAAAGATATTTAAGGCAGGAGAAGGCAGAGATTCATTCATTCTGTAGACTAGTCAGGCTGAGGACTTTTGAAGATAGCACTTACCCTGTTCAGCCTGAGAAGTTGGCTGGGTGAGAATTGACTGTGGTCTGCTTCTGACATTCCAGCTTTTCCCCAATATCTGGTTCTGGGTTTTCATTATATACTAACTAGAATTTGTGCAATACTGGTCAGCTAGTTTAGACAAAAGAACCAGCTCCAAGCCAGGTGAGAAACCCTGCCTCAAGTAAACTAATAAATAAATCAATAAGGTAAATAAGAGAGCGAGGAAGACATTCTGATATCAGTCTCTGGCCTCCATTCACAGCTGTATTGGTAAGCTCACCTGTACAAACATATAACCCCTCCCCACAACACACACACTAGAACACAGAATTTTTTTGTGCTAAAATTCTTCCAACATCTTCAGTTGTGATTTGGCTTTTCTCAATTAAATTTTACTGCAGCAATGGGTTAGTTTTTAGAGATGCATGGAAGTTACTCACTCTCAAGAAAATAGCTTCCAGTTTGGCAACTTTTAAAAGAAAATCAAATGATTAAGTGAAGAATACAAAAACAACCCAAACTGCAATAAACACTTTTTTTGGGAGGGGGATGCTGTAGGGCCAAAAATTTGCCAAGTTCATTTAGATAAGTCATTAAAAATAATAAACATGCCAGAGCTTGCAAACTATGCTGTTTGAAGAAAATCCAACTGAGAGAATTAGAGAGAGTCTAAAGCAGGAATGTGTGTAATTCAAAGAGAAAAACTACGCTGGAGACAGGTTGCCAAAAAGTCATGTGACTCTTTAGCCAAAGTCAGTTCATAAACATCAGAGCCACTTTTGAGAGCTGTTTCCCATGACTATAAGACCAACAAAATAATTGAATAAGAAGACAAATAGAACATTTGTGTCTGTTTCCCTTCTGAACATGAAACTGGAATTATCTTCCACCTGGATAACTGAAATCCCAGAGAAAATTTTGAAAAATGAATTTCAAGTTGAGCTCTTCAGAGCCAAAGTCCTTCGGTTTGATCATTGAAATCCACTAAACACCCAGAACAGCACTAAGCATACAGTTGGCACTCAATAAATACCTGTTACATTGAACTAAATTGGAAAATATGCAATATGCTGTAATAGTATTAGCTAAGTCAGTCAACAATTTTAAAATTTAAGCTATGACTTCTATTCCAGATTATTGTGTTGCTGCTCATGACAAACCTCTGGGCTACATAGCTCAGCATTGTGACTCACATCACATCCTCATCACTAGCCACTTATCACCAGAGGGAGCACAGAATCAGGACTCAAGAAGCAGTGTTGAAAGCTTACTTGTCTGGATTACTTCCCTTCTTCTGGGAATGGATCTGCAAAATATCAACTTGTTCATCTTGATATGCGAAGAATTTAAATATTACTTAAAATCAAGGGTCTTCCCTTGCTTCCTGCTTTCCATCCTTTTTTCCTCCCTTCCTGTCTTCTTTCCTTCCCTTTGTTTTCTGACAAATGTAGCCTCGCTGGCCTGATGGTCACTATGTGGTTCAGGTTGAGTTTGAACTCCCTACATTATTGGCTGTTTCCATCTCTGGTGTGCTGGAGTTACAGCCTGTACCATCATTCCAGGCTTAAGTCTTCCCACTCTTAACAACTACAAAACAAAGGTAGTTTGAGTAAATCAACCTCTCATATATTTCAGAACCCTCTCAGTTTAAAAACAGATGAGTAAAAAGCAATGATAGGAAAATTATATGCGTGGGCAATTCTAGTCATGGGATGGGGAGGGGGAGGCTGTTAAAATATCTAGGAGCAAAGTGCCTTGAAAACTGACCTGGGAGCAAGTGAGAAAGCCAGAATTTCAATGTTGATTCCATCTACAAAGTTCAAGATATGAATTTTGCCAATCCTTGTAGACATGGACCTGAGCTTCCCAAGCTTAATTTAATTTGAATCTAGTAGATTCTCTAAAACTCCTTTCAATTCTAAGATAGTGTAAAGAGTGATTGAGTCCGGTCTCTCAGTAACTGGTCCAGCATCATACTTTCCAGTCATAGGCTGGGCATCATGAGTGGCTAGGACACCACAAACTGTAGATGAATGTAACTTTGGACAGGAAACAGCGGTAGATTTCAAAAGCGAGTGAGCTCAGATACCTGTAGCCACAGGGTCTTTTTGAACTTGGCAAGACTAAAGATTTTTTCCTTCTGGGATAGGTCAGCAGGGCCTCTGGAATGCCCACACAGCTCTTAGCAAAACTGGAAAGAACTAACCAGAGGCCAGACAAAATGCAAGCTGAGTGGTTCAGAATGCTGAATCACCAATTTGCACTAGACCAGTGAGTCTCAATCTTCCGAATGCTGCGACCCTTTCATACAATTCCTCATATTCTGGTGCCCCAATCATTACTTATTTATTGTTGCTACTTCATAACTGTAAATTTAGAGATAGACGTTTGCCAACGGAGTGGAGACCCTCAGATTGAGAACTTTTGCTTTGGAGTAAGGCATGACTGGAGAAATAAAGTTTAATTCATTTCAAACATGGAAGGCTGGTATTTTGAATAGACCACTTACGGGTAATAAACATTTGGGAAGTGCGATAGAATTAAAAAGCAAGAACACCGACAGTCAGGGTGGAAAGGCCTGGGAAATCTGCACCTGGAAACCGCAGGACGTAGATCAAAGCCACTCTTTCCAGCCACCTGCCCAGAAACTCAGCAGGACACCTCAGGACACAGGACGCGTGAGCAAGGGCTTCCTTTCTAAACTCAACAGGTGGTCAGACTTAGGGTCCAGACACAGCTGCGCGCTGGGACAGATGTAGAATGGAGCTACGGGGTCCTTCCCGAGATCCAGATCCAAACCTGCCGCCCTACCTGGACGCCCGCGCCACCTTTACTACCGAATCGGAAAGCGGGAAGAGCAGGAGCAGAGCTTTCCGCAGCCGGACAGTGTCGAGACTAGGCGAGCGTTCAGAAGCCCTCTACCGGGTCCCCGCCCGCCCGCCCGCATCCCGGGGCCCGCGGGTCCTCACCTCGCGGGGACAACTGCAGCGCTGGCGGCAGCGAGCCCACATGTCCCCTGCGCCGCTGCCCCTTCCCTGGCCCCGGGCGTCTGGTGGCGGCCGAGGGGCGGAGAGCACACTGGGCGGAGGCGCCAGCGGGGACCGGGGCGGCGGGCAGCGTCTGCCGGACAGTGTCGCTGGAGTGAGCCCCACCGCCCCGCCCCCAAGAAGCAAGTCTCTTAGCTCCAAGCCAGCCCGGAGCGTGACTCTGCCCAGTCGGGGAAGAAGCAGCGCACCGGGATTCGCTCTGCGCTGGGGGCTCGGCAGTGGGTGAGGGGCGCGGGGAGGAGGGGCGCCTCCAGGTTATGTAATGCTCCAGCAGAGTCGAGAGCCCGCTTGCCTTAGACTGCAGGGCTCTTCCCCGAACTACTTGGGGGACCTACACTAAAGGAGGAGGCTGGGTGTTCTCAAAATAAGAAAAAGAAAAAAAAAGTTTCCCTGCAGGGTCAAAGGAGCAGAAGGGACCCTGCCAGCGAGCGGGTCAGACTGACTGATTAGTTGGTTAATTACAAGCGTCCTAAGGACCTGAGTTCAACTTGCCAGCAAAGCCCATGACTTTGGGCGATCAACTTAACTCTGAGTCGCAGTTTCATCTGTAAAAGGAAAAAAAGAAAAAACAACCTTTGCTTCACTCTCTTGCTGAGAGGAAGAATGTGGTGTAGATTCCAGGTGCAATAACAGTTCGGTATAAAACCTGAAGATGGACTGCCCGTCCCAGCCCTCCTGGAGGCTGGTGTGTGCGGCAGGTTTCTGGCCAGCCATCCCGTTGGACATTCTCCTAGGCTGAAACAGGGTCTCTGAACTGATAAGTTCAGACACTTCTGCTATTCACAGTGGCCTTTGGATTGACACAAGCTAGGAACTGGTTAGAAATGCAAACCCCTGAATTTGTCTTCTTTTCAACAAGAATCCCAAGTGGTTCTGATGAATGTCAAAGTATGAAAAGAAATTAAGCTTTCAAAAAATTAAAAACAGGAAGTCACTGGCCAATAGTAGGCAATACTCTACTTTGGGTAAAGGGTATGTCACTGTTTGGGCACATAGGCTTTGTTGTTGTTTTCTTTAAGAACAAGAGGGACTATGTGGTCGAGGCTGGTCTTGAACTCTCCCACTTCAGGGCCCTGGTGCTGGGATTTCAGAGGTGCTCTGGCATTTTAAAAACAAGCCAGGAGGGCGAGGTTGTGGCTCCATCCTAGAGTGTTTGATCGTTCTGAAGCTTTCTGAGTTCATTCCTAGCACTGCACACAACCCAGCAGTTTAAAGACCCTTCTCATGTGCCCTTTGCCTTGTATGTTTGGTTCCCTTCCCGTTGATCTTCCTATAATTTAACCAAATGGGAATTTAAGGACTACTTTCACTTGCATAAAACTCTAGTTTAGATGTAAGGGATTAGTAAATGTGTGTTTGAAATAAACACAAGGAGAATTCATTAGCATTGAAAATAAGCCTATAAATAGAAGGGCAGCAATGAACTCGAACCCTTAGCTATGAAGGTCTTTGGGTCAAAGGCTTGGAAACCCTGTCTTTGAGACAAAAACTTCTTCCAGTTAAACAGTTTCCAGTGGCAAATCAGTCTTATCTGCCATTTAAATAATATAGAACAACCAGTTCTTTTTAAAACCTATGAAGAATAGAATGAATCTTCAGATTTCCCTCACCACACACAGGGCCTCTAACACAGCCCAGAGCTATTTTATTTATTGGTTTAAGAGCGATGTCTCTGTTGTTTTATCCTTGATGTTGTTCGGATTTTGTTTGCCTGACTGCTCTCTGGCAGAGGGAGTTTTAACCTTTGAGAGTTTAGTCATTGATGGTGTAATGGTGCATGCCAACAATTCCAGCCCTCTGGAGGCTAAAGCATGTTGTGGATGGTGAATCTGAGTCCAGCCTGGGCTACATTAGAGGACCTCTGTCCTTAAAAAGACAAAACAAAAGCCATTGAGGTAAAGTTGAGTTAACTCCTGGGACACATGTGATTAAAGAAGAGAATCACCGAGTGTCGCAAGTTGTTCTCTGACCTCCACAAAATACATAAGTACAGGAAAATAATAATTTTCCTAAAGCAAGGCTGTGATGTGGCTCGTGGCTCACTTGATTGCTACCTGGCATATACAAAGCCCTGGGCTCACCAAGCCCTTCAACTGGGCACTGAGAATGTGAATCAAAGAGCAGCACCCTTGCTCTCATTAAGGTCTTTCTAGTCTAGAGGGCAAGGACCATTGAAGAAATACCTAACTTCATATAGAGAGTGGTAAGTCCTCTGGGATAAAGAAAGCAGGATGTGAGGATGAAAGGCTGACTGGGTGATGAGCACAAGGGAGATCTCTCATAAGAGGTGACATTTGACCCTAAACTTTAATAATATAGCCAATGAATCATGACTATCTAGATTAAAAATGTTGGCAGAAACAGGCAGCATAATTATCATAGTGCTGTCTGTGACATGACAGCGCTTTATTGTGCCATTATGATGTTCCATTTTTACATAACAATGTGGTGTATTGTGACATCACTATGCAAGTGCTTGCTATCACAATGTTTCTTTGGGCAATCACAATGCTCAACTGTGACTTCACAATACTCCATTGTGAGATCATAGCACTCCACTGTAATATGACAGTGCTTTAAGATACCACGAAGATGTGAATGGCATCACAGTGCTGCATTGTGACATCATAGTCCCCATTATGAGATCACAATGTTCTACTGTAGCAAAATATTGTGATATCACGGTGTTCCATTGTGACATCATAGTACTCCATTATGAGATCACAACGTTCTACTGTAGCAAAAACATCATGACATCACAGTGCTCCATTGTAACATTTCAGTGTACTATTATGAGATCTCAAGACTATTAAGAGGTCACAGTGAAACTCAAGTCCAGTCAAAGAATTCAACATAAATCTGGTTACATGAACCTGATAGAAGAGAAAATGGGAAATAGCCTTGAACTCATTGGCACAGGAGACCACTTCCTGAATATAACACCAGTAGCACAGACACTGAGAGCAACAATTAATAAAAGGAATCTCCTGAAACTGAAAAGCTTCTGGAAAGCAAAGGACACAGTCAATAAGACAAAACAATAGTCTATAGAATGGGAAAAGATCTTCACCAACCCTTCATCTGACAGAGGGCTAATCTCTAAAATATATTAAAAAACTCAAGAAACTAGACATCAAAATGCCAAATAAGCTAAATAAGAAATGGAATACAGATCTAAGCAGAGAATTCTCAACAGAAAAATCTCAAATGACCAAAAGACACTTAAAGAAATGTTCAATATCCTTTGCCATCAGGGAAATGTAGATCAAAACAACTCTGAGATATCAACACACACCTGTCAGAATGGCTAATATCAAAACCACAGATGACAACCTATGCTGGAGGGGATGTGGAAGAAGGGGAACACTCTTCCATTGCTGGTGGGATTATAAATTTGTACAGTCACTTTGGAAATCAGGGTGGTGGTTTCTCAGAAAACTGGGAATCAATCTACCTCGTGATCCAGCAATACCACTCTTGGGCATACACTCAAATGATGTACATTCATACCATAAGGACATTAGCTCAACTATGTTCATAGCAGCATTATTTTTAATAACTGGAGCCTCAAAACAACCTAGATGGCCCTCAACTGAAGAATGGATAAAAAATGTGGTACATTTACACAATGGAGTATTGTTATACAGCAGCAAAAGAATATATATATATATATATATATATATATATATATATATATATATATATATATAACATATTGAAATTCCCAGGCAAATGTATGGAACTCGAAAAAATTGTCCTGAGTGAGATAAATGCAGACCCCAAAAGACAAACACAGTATGTACTGACACATAAGTGGAAATTAGACATAAAGGAAAGAATAACATGGGTACAATCCACAACCCCAGAGAAGCTAGATAACAAGGAGGTAACATAGATGTCTCGAGACATCTATGGATCCCCCTGGGAAGGGGAAATGGTTAAGATCACCTAGTAAATTTGGAGCATGGGGAGTTAAGGGGAGCTGGAAAGAGAAAATGAGGGAACAAGATGCTAGAGTTGGGGCGGGGAATAGATATCTTGACATAGGAAACCATTTGGGGGCTAAGGAGAAATCAGGTGCTAGTGAACTCCTAGAAATCCACAAGGATGACCCCAGCTAAGACTCCAAGAAACAGTGGAGAGGGTGCCTGAACTGGCCTTCCCTGTAATCAAATTTATGACCATCCTAATTGTTATAGAACCTTCATCCAGCAACTGATGGAAGCAGATGCAGAGATCCACAGCTAAGCACTGGACCAAGGTACTGGAATCCAGTTAAAGAGAGGGAGGGGATAACGTAGCCAATGGTGTCAAGATCATGATGGAGAAACCCACAGAAACAGCTGATTGGGAGCTCACTGACTCTGGATTGAGAGCTGGGAAAACTGCATGGGGCCAAACTGAATATGGATGACAGTTGTGTGGTTTGAGCTGTTGGTGGTGCCTCCCAGGAGTTATCCTTGGCTTTTTGGAACCCATTCTGTATAGAGGAATATATTGCTCAGCCTTGATGGGGTGGGGTGGGGGGAAGCTGGGGAATGAGTGTGAGGAGGGAAGAAAAGGGGAACTGTGGTGGGTATGTTAAAAAAATTAAAAAATGTCAAAAAAAGAGATCACAGTGATTTTCATGTCATGCTATGACACATGACAGAGTCTACTGTGACACAGTTGTGTCTATTGCTCCATGGTGACAGCATTGTACTCCATTATGAAATCACAAGGTTCAATTGTCACATAACAATTCTCCATGCTGCTAACACATGCTGTATTTTAATATCACAGCTCAATTTGGCATTAGAATGTTCCACTGTGCCATTCTTCTCTATGACAATACTTCTCATGACATCATGATGCTCTATTGTGCTATCACAACACTGTCTAGTGCTGCATGTGACATCATGGTGTTCCATTGTGAGATCTCAATGCTCCTTGACAATAAATAAAGTAAAAAGTGTTTCACAATTGTGGGATGCTGATATGTGTCACAGGAATAGGCAGAGCCTATGGAAAGCCACTTCCTATGGGGCTCTCCTTTCAGGCTGTTGAGGCTGCTATTAATACAGCTGTGAGCCACATGGAAATGAAGGTGGGCAGAGGAAAGAAATCTCCTTTTTCCAAAGTCTTGGAGTTTCTAGAAATGGAGAGGAAAGCCCATCTCATGCTCCTTAGAAGAAAAGCAGAGGTGGGACCCTAGAATCCAAGTAGGGAAGGCAGATAGGGCACCAACTCTCTACCAAGCATTGCTGTGGTGGAGAGCTTTCAGCAGTGGTTGAAATTTTCTGAATTCTCACCATTCGACAGAACTCCACATTGTGGGCTGTTGTAGTAAGTTTTGGGGGGCCATTTGAGCCCAGAGGTTTGGAACTTGGTTTGTGTGGCTTTTATCTTTTAAAGAAATGAATTAGACACTTACATATTTTATATTGTTTGGCCCATGTTTTATGTATATTACTAGCTAGCTCTTTTATTTTAAATCAACTCATTTTTAGTAATTTATTTGTCACGTGGCCCAGCCCATGGCTCAACTGTATTTTTTATATGTTTGGGTTTTTTTTAGGGGTCGGATGGAGACTGACTAACTTTATTTTTTTTTCTGTTCATCTTTTGACTTTTTATCTACTTTTATGGTGTTTTACATAGGCTAAACTAGTTTTTTTTATTTATAGCATATAGAGAACATTTCCACCTCAGTGGGCTGTTAGCATTTATAATTTATACAAGTAACTGGTGAAATTTGTTCTTTGTGTGTGCTATTTAAGTGCTCACCTGTTTCGTGAGCCATGTTTCAAGGTCTCCATACCAATATGTGGCTAGTGTTTCTCATAATGGGCAGCAACAAAATATACCCTTCATCCCATCAGGATATTAATCAGTGATACTTACAGCTAGGGTTGGGGTGACGAGGTTAGACCAGATATGGTTCTCCTCTGAAACCTGTTGTCTATTCAAAGGCAGTGCGGAATGATAATGGTCCTTGTGAGAGTTTAAATGAGATACTGCACAGAATGTATTTAGTGTAATGTTTTGGCTGTAGTAAGCCTGCAAAAATTTACCCATATTGTATTTGTGATTTAAAAAGATTCTTTTCTGAGTCACTTCTGAACCTCCACATCAGAATGGCAAGAATCTCTCTTCCCTTACATCCGATTGCCCTCCAAATCTGGATAATTCTTCATCTCCACACCACAGGGATGTCTGATCACTCTGGCCAATCTCAGGAATCCAGTAGGTTGGTTTAGCTATAATCTCATTTATCTCTGATGTTTCCTTTCAGTATTTTTCAATTACTTAACATCCACCCTGTATACCCTTGACTATAAATTCCAACTTGCTTATAGTTATGGATATATTATATATATATATATATAATCTCTTCTTCCCTCATAATAATACTCTGTTATGGTGGTTCGTCAACCTGTTGATGTTCCAGAAAAAAAAAATTCCTTACAATGGTTTAACAAGTGTCAATGAATAATTTTGTCCTTTAGCAGGGGGCATGGTACTATAGTCACATCAGTACTAATGAAGCAGTCTTCTGCTGATGTGATCAGCTGCCCTAAATGCTCAGTTGCCCTTCTCCCCTCCAGAACTAAGCTCTACCTGTGTTATTCCAGCCTGCAGGAACAGCATATGGTAAAATCCCTATTATTTATAGCCAATAATTAACAAGTGTGGTTTTTTAACTGAGATCAAACTGCACAGGGCTTAATACAATGATTCTCAACCTGTGGCTCATGGCCCCCCTGGGGTAGAGCAAACTTTTCACAGGGATTCCTTAAGGCCATTGAAAGCACAGATATTTACATTATGGTTCATAACAGTAGCAAAATTACAATTATGAATTAGCAATAAAATAATATTATGGCTGAGGGTAGCACCACATGAGGAACTGTACTAAAGGGTTGCAGCACTAGGAAGGTTGAGAACTGCTGGTTTAGTGGAATTAATCTCCAGAGAGATTCTGAGAAGCATGACACCTACAGCACAGCCATTATTAAAAGAGCATTTGTTCCTGTTGCTTGGTCAAACAGGATCTGTGGATTCAGCAAAGTCAAATGGGAACATGAGCTTCTGACAAGGAGCATGAACTGTGTCCACATCAGAGTGAAAGCTACCAGTCGGCTGGGTGTGGGCATATAACCTTAAAGCCTTTCCGTAAATAGAATTGAAATGTTATATTCAAAGCTAATGAAGATGTTAAGAATAACTACAAGCATACATACAATGAAAGGCTATATGTTATCAATTACATGGAATTGTAATTGGTAAGAATATATAGTAAAATTCTTCTCTGGACACTAAGAAACATATATTTTAATATTATCTTCACAAATTCCTTTTCACCTGGCTTTTAAAATAATATCATAATAGGTTGGAGAATGGCTCAGTGATTAAGAGCACTGACTGCTCTCCCAGAGAACCCAAATTTAATTTGCATCACCCAATAACGGCTCTCAGCTGTCTGTAATTCCAGTTCCAGGAGATCTGACACCCTCACACTGATATACATGCAAGCAAAACACCACCAAACATAAAATAAAAATAGATTATTTAAAAATTATTTTAAAAGAACTGGTTTTAAAAACTAAAATGTCATGACCCTTGAACATTTCCCAGATCTCATTTTTATTGTATTTAATTCCTTTTCTGTTCCTCATGTCTATTCTTGTGAACATTTTCCTAGAACTCAGTTTCTCCTTCCCTGCTCTTCTCCCTCAGCGCATCTCAGGCCCCTCTGGTTGCTGTAGCTAACACCCGCTGTCAACAGCATGGCATTTCCAGTCCTGACCTCCAGTTCCTTTCACCTGACACCCTCTAGATATTTCACTTACAGACTCCCTACTCCATCACTTCAAGTTTTAGAATACTTATCACTGATTTTTTCCCTAGCTTCCACACAGCTCTCGGGTTGCCCTGTGCATTGTAGCCTGTTCAGCAGCCTCCTGATCTTTGACCATTTCATAATGACCAAATGGTCTTCAGTACTGCCAAATACCCCACGAGGACAGAGGAAGGCTGGAAGGAGCCACAGTAGCTCACTGTCTGGACGTTTCACATGTTACTTGAGGTGCTAACTAGAATGTGGCTGGTATAGTTCAGGGTCATCATTTGCAGAATATGGATGTCTACTGTGACAAAGTTCCATCAAGCTAATATGATTTCTAAAAACTATAGGTGAGTATCTTATGAACATTTCTAAGGGGGGAAATTAAACTGTGTTATCCCAAATTACACATTGTTAAACATTTGTTGGGATTCGACCAACACTAACATAGATTTCTTATATTCTCTTGCTGTGATTTGAATGTGAAACATCCCTCTCAGGAAGGCTCATTGAAAAGAACACTTGGTCCCAGCTGTGGTTCTATTTAAGAAGGTTCTAGAACATTAGGAGGCAGGTTTTGCTTGAAAGAATGGACCAGTGGGTGATGATGGGACTTAAGGTTTTATAGGTCAGCCCCACTTCCTGTTTAAGGTCACTCAGCTGCACCAATTGCTTCCTGCTCCTGCTCCCTTCCTTCCCTGTCTGATGCCCGTTGCCTTCCCAGTCATGATGGACTATGTCATGTCCCCTAGAGATTAAGAGTTCAAATAAACCCTGTCTTCTAAGTTGCCTTTGTCAGAGCCTTTTCTCATTGTAACAGAAAAAGGAAGGAAGACCTTTGCAGCAGTTTTCTTTCCCTGTCTATTATCACTGCTCCTCGGTCTCATAGCCCTTCATGCAGAAGTTATTGGAACGGCTTTCACCCCTTCATGCTCTCATTGCCCAGTTTGTACAACCGACCTTCTGAACTCTGCTTGTTTCTAGCACCCTTCATACCAGAAACCATTTTACCCTGTGCCTCTCTCTGTCTCTTTTTATGTGTCTCTATCTCTGTATCTCTGTGGGTATATGAATCTCTCTCTGCATCCCTCGCTCTTTTGTTTTTGCCTTCTCACAGTATAGCTGGCCTTGAACTCATAATCCTCTTGCCCCAGCTTCCTAAGTGCTGAGATTACAGGCATGTGCTATTTTACAATCTCCTGTTCTCTGTATCCAAATGGCACTCATCTGCCACTTAGCAAAGTATGCTTCTTCACTCACCCTTCAGGACCATGCTCCTGAAATGTCACCTTTTGTCAAAGTGCTTTCTTCCCCTCACCACTCCCCCTCTGCCCCTCCCTTCCCCTCCTTCCTCTCCTCCCTTCCTCTTCCCTCTCCCCATCCCCTCCCCTTTCCCTCTCCTTCCGGCTCCCTCTTCCTTCTCCCCTCCCCTTCCACTTCCCTCTCTCTTTCCTCCTCCCCTTCTCCTCCCCCTCTCTGACTTAATCCAGAGCCTTCCATGCTCAATCACTGAGCCTCATCCTCACTCCTATCATAACCTTCTTGTTCTATCAGATCACTGCGCACTCTTTCTCTCCCACTTTCTTGCACATGTCTAGGGACTGCCCCTCCCCCCTTGGCCTGTAGAGACCTGACAGCATTCTTCACTATACAGCTCAAATCTCAACTTCTGTTGACAATTGCACCTTCCTTTGAAAGCCATCAGAAGAAAAAAAAAAAAGATGATTAGTGCCTAGAGAGAAATGGACAAGCAGTTATATATTATGGTATTGACTCGCCGTGAGATATATATTAAGTAATATTTATTGTCTAAATATAACTTATAGACCAGAGTTTTGTTAAAAGGGAGAAAAGGGAGAAGCAACGCGCAGGAGAGTTTTTCAACCGCCCGAACTGCTGCAATCTAGGAACTGTGTCCCAGCCGGGCTTCCTCTTCAGCCTCTCTCATCTGGGGGCTTTACTTCCGAAGCGGCTCCAGCACTCTGACGCAACCCGTTCACATGTGTAGCTTCTGATTTCCCGCTACAGTTATAAAACAAATCACATTCAATAAGACAGCAATTTAGAATCTATGTACCAACCTATAGATACAATGTAATGCTTTAAATTTGTTTCAAATTGTCAAAATCGATAGTAAAATAATAAACAAATAATAACAATAAGCTGAAATCAAAAATAAGCATTCCCACTTTTCCACAAAGCTTCCACCATGCCAAATCTAGCCATAGTCGTTCAGAAGCCAAGTACAGATCTGAATTCAAGGTCCAGATCTATTGTTTGTCAGCTGGGTGCCATTGAGCATGTTACCCGTCAACCGAGAACTTTCGTTTCTTTACTGGTTTACCTTCTGCCTAAGACTGTTGTGAAGGTTAAACGGTAAATACAGCTGTGAAATACTTGCCAAACTAACTGAAGCTCAAGTACATTTTAGCTGAAAATAGACACCAACATTTCTCCTTTGAGCACCTCAGCATATGATACTTATGAGAAACAGTTCCTTTGTCCTATTAATCATTCCTCAGATGCATACAGAGTACAGATTTTTGTTGTTATTTTTCTTTTCTCATACAATCCATCCTAACCACAGTTCCCATTCTCTCCGCTCCTTCCAGTTCCCCACCACCACTTTCACAGAAAAGAGCAGGCCCCCCAGGTAAGATATAAACCCTCATATCAAGGCTGTGCAAAGCAGCCCAGTAGGAGGAAATGAGTCCCAAGAGCAGGCAAAAGAAGTCAGAGACATCTACTCCCTCTATTAGGAGTCCCTCAAAAACATCAAGCTAGCAGCTATATCGTGTTTGTGGAGGATCTAGCACGACCCGTGCAGGCTCTATGATTACTACTTCTGTACCTGTGAGTCCTGCTTAGTTGTGGACTGTGTGCTCCTGGTGTCCCCAACCCCTCTGGCTCCTACAGTTCTTCAATTCCTTCTTCTACAGGGTTCCCAGAACTTGGAGGGGAGGAACCCTATGGAGACCTCCAATTTGGGTTCTCTCTGCCTAATGTTTGGCTGTGGGTCATGGGGTACTGATTAAATTAATTGCTACAGAATGAGTTGTGCAGCAAGTGAATCCTAGTTATGTACCACTTTTAATGACCTCTGAAGCTGCTCTAGTAGATTCATTCAGCTAATATCTATGAAGCACCTACTATGAACATCAACAGCCTTGAGCAGAACCCCGACAGGCCCACTTCTAGCCTAATTCTTTACTAGTGAAATGAGATGTTTCCAAGCTGGGTACTTCTATGTAGTTTCAACATTCTCTGACACACATAAAACCCATTTGATGTTCATTCTAGACTGAAAAAAAAAACCATTTGATGTTCATTCTAGACTGAAAATATGTTTGTATGCAGAATGGAAAGTATATGTTTGTCTATAGTATTATCCCCAAATCAAATGTGGAAATAGGGAGGCCAATTCCCCAAGGCATAACCCATGGACTTCCAGACTCATTTTTCTTGATCTCACTAAATCCACTGTTAGGCTTTGTATCAATTCTAGTTCAATGGCTTTGGGTTTAGCTTTCCCAATAGTATACGCAAAATCATTCAATGAGTCACTTATTTTTTAATCCAGGCATGTGTTTTGTTTCTTATATTTTTATTTAAGTTTCCTTATTGTTAAGAACATCCCTTTAAAAAAGAGTTGTGGGATATTTATTAATATCAAAAAATATAAATATCAAGTACCTGTGATGTCCCATGCTTTGTGTATATGGTATTTTATTCAATTTTTACCCTGTTTGTTTACCAATTGATGAAAAGTAGCTCCATGTGGTTAAAGAAATAATATAACATTGTGTGGCTGGCAAACAATGCTGGTCTGTAGAAGTGAAACAGGTTTAGCTCTGGGATAATCAAAGACAGCTGGATTCTCCCCACCATCTCTGCTTCTACACTTTTTTTCATTGTGACTTTGTAGCTCCCCCCCCATCAAGAGATGGTACCTAATTTTACAACCTTTACATACTGATCTTGTGATTGCTTTATCAAATAGAGAAGAAAAATGACAGTGCGGTTGGCCTATTGAACTATTAGGCTTCACATGGGCAGCTTGAGTCAGCCCAGTGTTTATCGCAAGGCCCAGACACTTAATGAGTCTAGCTAAGAACAGCTCTGTAACAGACAGTGGGTACGTGAGTAAGCCCACCAAGACCAGCTCATATCAACAGAATTGCTCAGTGAACCACCTACTCATATCCAAAATAAGTAACCACTAAGATAAGGCTGTTTGATGTTCAACACTAGTTAATCAAGAAATGGAAATTATAAGTCACACAAGATCCAGCTATTAAATATTCCTTACTAAGAGAAAAAATTTTGCAAACACATCTATCAGAAGGTTTTTGTCCATATTTCTTTTTAAATTTTTTTATTATACTTGTTTGAATGCATGTCAAGGCACAGATTTGGAGGTCAGAGGACATCTTGTGTAAGCCATTCTCTCATTTCACTGAGTACTGAGATTGAACTCAGGTTGTCAATGTTGGGAGCAAGGACCTTCTTCATTGAGCCATCTTGCCAACCCTCTTTTGTGTTTCTCTAATGCTCTTATATTCTCCTCAATTACACTAGATGAAAACAAAATATCTTATGAGTGATACATTGGAAGCAAAGAGAAATAGTTTGTCTCTAATGAGCCAGTTTAACATGTGCTAACTTACAAAATGAACTACAGAGTGCAGCTTGCTATTTCTACTACTGGGTGAATGCAGAACTAACAAACCAGCCAGTATTCTGTAGTATCTAGTCCATTCATTGCCTGCACACAGTATAATGGTGTTTTAAGGCCTGGTTCCTATCTTAAAAGAATTTATCATCTAGTTGGAAATATCAACAGCCATGCAAGAAAAAGAAGCTAAATGATAATAACTTTCTTAATCTTCAAATAATGTGATTATTTTGTTTCAAAAGAAAAGATATTTGATAATTTTGGTAAAGTAAATCAACTCTTAATAGAATTTGGAAAAGTAAAATGAGGGGAATGAAGCTGGTAACACTGCAGCTGCTTGTTAAAGTATTTCAGAGAAGTAGTTAAGAAAGCCATCTTCATTGTTGGAAGTAGGGGTGATGATATGTGCAGTGGGAAACGCACAGCATATTTGGGAGTGAGTAATTAAGTCATTTGATGAGAACAGAAAATATTGATAGAACAAAATGATGGAATAGATAGAGATTAGAAGAGGCGACTGCCTGGAGCATGTTGATCATTAACAACCTGTGAACTGTTTAATATTGGGCACGTGGAGCTTGTGGTAAGATTAAAATGTCCAGTTAGCAGTTGAAAATTCAGGTCAGGGACCAGAGGAGAAAGTCCAGGTTTCTAGTATGGTTGAAAAACCTTCAGTGTCTGAGAGGTGAGATGAAGCCAAAGCAATGGGAGAGACTAGCCCTTGGGGAATGCCAACAATGTCTAGTGGGGAGATAAGCGAAGTGCAGAGCTGACAGCTGAGCGGCATGGAGACAGAGCCAGTGAGGTCCATAGTGTGGTAACCACGTAGAGAAGGGAGAGTCATGTGCCAGCAGACAGAAAACATTGTCTTTCAAGAGAAGACCGAATGATAATGAGCAAGATCTGCTCACAATGCCAGATGCCTTTTCTAAGTCTTGGGATGGTTCCCATGGGACTGTTCATGAAAGAAATACAGTGGAGACTGATTGGGCCTGTTAGGGAAATGGACACAACCATCTTTTTCTAGGACTAATTAACCCTTCCAGACTCTCTGTGGTCAATTTAATGAATTAATTACTCTTTCTTTATTTGATAAATTTAGAAAGTAAAAACTGGAGGGGAAAAAAAGGTCTCCTGATACTAGGACTATAGCATAGTAATGTTGAACACAAAATCACTGGGATCAATGCCCAATACCACAAGAGTATCCAGTTACATGAACAATAGCCAGATCTCCAACAGGGATCTAACAAGCTTCTGTATCATTAGTACATCTTTTAATAAAGATTTATTTATGTTTAGTTTTGTTTACATGCATTTGTGGTTGACTGTGTGAGTGTATGTGGGTGTCCACAGAGACCAGGAGAAGATTTTGGATCCCCTGAAACTAGAGTTAACAGGCAGTTGTGAGATGCAGACAGATTTGGGTGCTGGAAACTGAACTCTAGAAGAGCAATGAATGCTTTTAACCACTGAGCCATCTCTCCAAGCCTCTGTAAGTACATCTTAAATTTTATCCAAATGACACAATTAGGTCATTGTTGATAATATTATTATCATTATTATTAATTTTCTTTATTTCAAAACAGCAAACTACTATATCTTTTGCGGGGCACAAAATCAGCCTTCTTTTTGATGATCTCTGTTGCCCCCCAATCTGCTTGCCATGTTCTCTTCCCTGGCATCTGCTCACTTCTGCACAATGTCTGCTGTCTATTCTCTGTAAGGTGTTCTCTAAACTAACTTGGATGACATAGTCCACCTGGGATGACACAGATGAATGCTGCTATGGTTCCCAATGCACTGTGACATTCTCCTGTGCTGCAATGCCACATGGTGACTTTTCTTATTATCCATGCCACACTCCCCAGATGCCAGGATTCTTGTCTTGCTATGTGGTCTTTCACTCAGTACCAGACCAGAAGTGCAGGGGACAGGAACGGTTTCTCCATCTGCCTAAGAAGCTCTCTGACCTTGTTATAAAAGCCTTATTGCAATTGTCCCCCTACCAGAGAATCATCTAGCCCCATCCATTTATGCTCAGCCTCCTTTGCTCCATTCCTCTTCACTGAAGCCCTTCTTATTTCCTTCAGAATGTCAATCACAATGGAACTAAATGTTATGTATGTGTGTCATATTCTGTGTGTAACAGTCAGAGAACAACATGTGAGAGTTTTTCCATTATGTGGTTTCTTGAGATCAAACTTGTCCGACTGGTCTTATCCTAAAGAAAAATTTTCTACTGTTTACGTCCAGACATGTCTAGCCTTTGACATTATGACAGGAATTTATCATCTACAAAATTCATACACAAAAACCACATTGTGGAGTTATCAAAAACGTCACATGATTGAAGAGAGATGGCTTAGTGGTTAGGGACCAGAGTCATCATCGAAGCATCTACATTGCAAAACTCACTGCCATGTGTAACTCCAGCTCCATGATATACAATGCTCTCTTCTGGCCTCTGAGGACTTTTCTGCACACATAGCATTCACTCATAGAGACACATGCATACACATAAATAAGATATTACAAAATTTAAAAATCTTTAAAACACACAAAAAATCACGACATTTTAAATAAGTTTATGATTTTATGCTTGACAACATTCACAGCTATCCTGCTGTACATATGAGCTGCAAGTTATAAGTAGTACAGACCCACACTAAAACCTCAAGGCCAACAGGAATAGTATCCATCATGGTCACAATTGTGTTTCCAGAACCTAGGATGACACTTGTCATACGTTATGAATTCAATGACTAGATAAATGAATGAAAGGATCGAAAGTTCTCATTGTGTTGGGGTCCCTCAAACAGACAAACAAGAAGCTTCCTTTTCAACAAGTTTGAAATTTATGCATTCTAAAATTAAGCTCTATTCCAGAACTACAGTTTGATGTGGGAATGTCTTTCTATATGTTGTGAATATTACTCTTTATATAAAGGAACTGTTTTGGCCATGGCAGGCCCCATAGAAGAAGTCTCATGGAAATTGAAGTACAGGTAGGAGGAGGGCAGAGTCAGAGAGACTTGGTCCAGCCACCAAGGAATCAGTATGTAAGGAATACAGATAAGCTATGGGCCACATGGCAGGACAGATTAATGGAAATGGGTTGAATTAAGATGAAAGAGTTAGAAAGTGCCAGAGACATAGGCCAAACATGATGAAATTAATATAAGTATCTGAGTCATTTGGTGGGGGGCCTAAGTAGCGGTGGGTGGCTAGGTCTGTGGGTCTGGACTGCCAGTTGGTCAGGGTCAGAAACCACATACTACAACAGTTAGTAATGTGGAAACTAAATTATCTAAGACCACTGCTCTTCTAATCCAGTAGAAATGAAACACAATGTTATTGGTGTTTCTATGATGATAAGAGTTTGCTTGGCCTCTTTTGGGAAGGATATACTTATGTTCTTCTCTAAGAGAGAAAATGTGGTAGCAAGAAAGGATTTTTTAACTCTGAAAGAATGCCAGCTGATTATAAAGCAAATGCTATTAATTATTGTGGTTTTTATAAAAAAAAAAACATTATTCAATGTGAATCCATGTAAGCTCATTTTCAAAATATAGACTTTGGGCCTTAAATATTCTGACAATCTATTTTGGAGGTAGAAAAGAAACCAAAATATTTCTCCTTCTAGTAGAAAGAGGGAGATGAAGACAATCAAAGCACAAGGCAACTTACTGTTCATCAAAAAATAAGACTGGGTCACAAGGGTGAGATAGGGAGCTCTGTCCACACCCAGGTGTTGAGTGAAAGTGCTTCCCAAGGTTCATTCATCTGCCAAGAGACAGCTGCTCCAGCGGCATCTGGGAGCAAATGTCGTCCTTGCAACAATCCTACCTCTGGAACCCAGGACGCTTTTTAATTTTTTCCTATTGCTTCTTTAAAATGTACTGTGCTCTATTGAACTGCAGCTTAGTCCAAGACCCTAGCTACACCACTGCCTTGTGTTGCTTTATTTCCACCTTATGTTCACTGTACATATTTATACACTAACCCCTTCACTCTTAATAGCTCAGGATGACTTTGAACCCGTGATTAGAATTACAAGTACACACCAGTCCACCACACCTGGATTGTTTCTTTCTTGCTTGTTAATCTTTTATTACAGGAAACTGTCAGTTACAAATTAATGAATATTAAGGGAAATGGCATCCTCTTCTTCAGCATTACCTGCAAAGGTCTAGAGTGGTAGAGATGAGTTAGATCTGGCTACTCCCAACTGTGACATAGGGTGAATTGAAGTAGAGAAGGGAGGGCCATCGGACTAGAAGGATGTCAGTGGATAGATGATGATAACTAGCTTCCAGGTCCCTTTCAATTTCTTCTGATTCTTCAGTTTCAGCTAGTCAAGCCAACCCAACTACACAGTTATCGAGAGTCAGGAAATAATCTGAAAATATGCTAGTGAACAGGCTGGACAGTAACGTCACTTGAATAAAATCAAAGGCCAGTAAAACCAAGACTTAGCTAGATTAGATGGTAAAGTCTGCATGTGGTTTTCCTACCACACTGCCAGCTTGACACAAGAATTAACTAGGCAATAAACATTAATGAAGAAGACTCAAAGAAATATCACTTTTTAAAATGTTATCAAGCTATTTTTAATCCCCACCTCCATGAAACAACTGTCAAATGCATTTGACTAACTCTCAAATTTGCAGCCATGCATGGAATTCACTTAATGTTCTCTCATCTGCTCATTCACATCTACATGTTTATTGAATTTCCTATGCAATATTGCACTGTTTTTCTTAATTTAATAGTGGAATTTATATGCACTTCTTTTATTAGATTTATGAAATAATAGAATTTCTGGCTTGCCCAGAACTTCTTGCAACGTCATCTGATAGCTGTTTTCCAGCTGACTGTCATGTTAATAGTTCTGCATGTTTGACAGAGCCATTATAGTGCCGGCTTAAGAGCCAGCCGCTGTAGTGTGTCTTTTGTTTTCCTATTTGCCCTTCTGTAATAATCATCATTTTCCACATTAGGTACCACTGTACACTCATCCTTTGGGTAAATCTCATACTTTCAAATGATGACCATCCTTTCCCGTCCTCAATGGGTTTTAGATAACAGGAGTTGTCTCTATGTTTGTCAGATGTATTCCTCCGGCTTTTTGTAGGTATTGTCTGACTTAATAAAAAAGGACAAAAAAAAATAAAAAAAAAATGAAAGAAAGAAAGAAAGAAAGAGTTTTTTATAATAACGTAGAGCAAGGTCATTAACTTTCATGAGTCTGGTACTTCATCTAGAAAGTCAAAGAATTGAACTAGGTTCCAGGTTAAACTACAGACTACAAGGCAAACGTTATAGCTTCAGGTGAGTTGGAAGTGATCCTCACCTACAACCCTAGCACTCAGAACACTGAGGCAGGATCAGTCCAAGGTTAGACCATAGTATATTGAAAGTTTCAGACATAGGAGATCTTATCTTAAAAACACTTTTGCCAAAAAAGAATCCCTCAAAACAAACATACAAAAAATCATTTTTTCCTAGCACTGTGGTATGTGCCTTTAATTACAGCACCCAGGAAGTACAGGCGGCAGCAGAGGCTCTCTGTGAGTTCTAAAGGCTAACCAGCTATGGCTATAACAGTGGAACTTTGCCTAAAATAATCTTTATGAAAAAATAATCTCACCCACTGATAACTCTTGTTACATTTTTTAAATTGGAAAAGTATCCAAAAAACTTCATATTTCTTTTGTAAAATAAAAATCTAAGTGCTCTCAATGTAATCAATATTTACTTTTTATCTTTTTCTCTCCTCTTTTTTTCTTTATTCTTTCCTATAATTTTTTTTTGATAGGCTTTCCCAAAAAGCCCAAACTGGCCTGGTTTTCCAGGTCTCTGTGTCTTAGCCTTTCTAGAGATAGAACTGTCTTAGGTTATCTGGTTGCATTTCTGTTTAAATAATATTTTTATTATTTATTCTTCAAGAATTTCATACAATGTAATTGAGCTTATCCATGCCCACAGGCATAGTCTTTTGCTCTTCAACCTTCTAAAGCCCACAACCCATCTCTCCATGTTCTATGCTTTCTTTATTATTATTACCCTCACCAACAGAATGAATCAGGAGGAAGACAGACTACCAGGGATCAATGACAAAGTAAAGTAATTGGACCATTCAGATAATAATAAAGATAAATTAATAAGATGAGATCAAAACATGCATTATCTATGGGACACCATAAAAAAAAAACAACCCTATGGATCAATGGCATAGAAAGATAAGAATGTCATGATAAAAGCCTAAAAACTACTATATGTCTGTCCACAGAAAAAAACTGTCATAGTTAATAAAAAACATATGTCATAGATAAAAACTGTTATCCTTGATTAACAAATCCCAACCGCTGACAGAGCTCTACAGAAATCCATGAAAGGAACTTTTCCTCTCTACAGCAAGATAAATACATCCACAAAGCTACAGGAAAAAGTAATTTCATGAGTGAAGCAAATCAAGAGCAGGAAAATCCAACAAAATGAATATATATACCTTTCAAAAATAATTACAGATGTTAATAGCTTCAGTTTATCCCATCTAAAAACACAAATTATCAGGTTATAATTAATTTTTATTCACTACTAAGGAAAGTCACTTAGGCTGGCTATGTGTCAGGGTGTTGCCAAATAAAGACCCAAAGAGGACATTAAATAAAGTTGTAAAAGTAAAACCTGGATTGCCTTGGAGACTCCTGGGTGTTGGAGATACTAGAGCCATGGGATACCTACTGAGAAGAGCTGCTAATAGAGAGTGAAACCAGCCCAAGATAAACAAGAATGTTGCAGTCAACAAAACAGAAAAGAGTTGGAGGCCTGAAGAGCGTTTTGACACTAGACATGGAGATGCAGAATTTGGAATTTGCCCAGCTAGGTTTTAGTTTTGCTTTGGACCACAATGTTCTTACTATGCTCCCTTCCCCATGTTTTGAAATAGTAATGTATATCTTGTGCCACTATATGTTGGAAGTATGTGATCTGCTTTTTTATATTAATTTTACAGGGGAATACAGTTAAGGGATTGAATCTCAGAAGAGATTTTGAACTTTAGACTTTTAAATAAATTTGGGTCTGTAACAGACTACAGGACATTTTTTATATATTAAAAAAGGCTTTTTCCATGTATCCCCCTGCTCCCTCTCCCTTCTCTTCTCCCATTCCCTCCCAGTCAGCCTTCAGCTTCTCTGCTCCACATTCCTCAATGCCCTCCCCCCAAAGGGCGAGAAGTCCCAAGGTGGAACACCTCAGCATAGAACATCCATTACAGGCAGGTCCGATTTCCTATTTCCTCACTCCAATATCAAGATTGGGTTTGGCGCTCCTCTGCAGAGAAAGGGCTCCTAGTTGCCAGCCTATGCACAGGAGCACAGTCTGATCCCACCTCACAAGGCTCAACATACTGCCCATGCCAATTGACAGTTGCCTACCCTTGGAGGGCCTTCCTCCTTTTCCCGATAGTTCCCCAGTAGCTGTTCTTGATTCAGTGAGCTCCCTAGAGCTCCAGCCAACCATCATTGTGGGACTTCTCATAATCCCTATCCCCTTGCTCATACAGATTCTCCTCCCTGATTCTCAGCTGGACCAATAGCTCAGCCCAGTGCTCAGCCATGTGTCTCTGCCTCCACCACTACTCATTGTTGGATGTAGGTTCTGTGATGACACTTAGGGTTGTTATTCACTTGATTATAGGGAAAGTCCAGTTTAGGCACCCCTCTGCTATTGGTTGGGGTCCTAGCCAGGTCCATTCTATGGGTTCTTGGAGGTTTCCCTAGCACCGAGTCTCTTTCCAACCCTACATTGTCTTCCAACATCAAGGTCTCCATCTCTTTTTTTCTCTCTCTCTTTGTTGCTCTTCTCACTCAAACATCTTCTTCTCTCATAATTTGTTCCCACTTCTTCTTGGTTGCAACCCCTTATGATTACAATTTGCTAAGGAGATCTTCTCTATTTTCTCTCTCTAGGGGAATCTCGGGATGTCTCTCTTAGGTTCCTTCTGATCCCCAGCTGTTCAGGGGTTGTGGTTTGCAGCTTGGGTATTCTTTGCTTTTTATCTAAAATCCACTAATGTGTGAGTACATCCCATGCCTATCTTTTTGGGTTTGTGATACCTCATGCAGTAGGATATTCTCCAAATCCATCCATTTGCCTTTAAAGGTTGTTTTTGTTTTGTTTTGTTTTTTGTTTTTTCCTGCAGAGGAGTACTCCATTGTGTAGATGAACCACAGTTTGTTAATCCATTCTTCAGTTGAGGGGCATCTAGGGTTTTTTTCTAGGTTCCTGCTACTACAAATAATGCTACTACGAACATAGTTGAGCTAATGCCTTTGAGTTATGAACGTGCATCCTTTGAGTATATGCCCAATAGTGCTGTTGCTGGGTCCTTGGGGAGATGGATTCCTAGTTTTCTGAGGAACTGCCATACTGCATTCCAGAGTGGCTGAACAAGCTTACACTTCCACCAACAATGGAGGAGTTGCTCCACAACCTCTCCAGCATAGGCTGTCATCTGTGTCTTTTATCTTAGCCAATCTGATGGGTGTAAGGTAGTTTCTCAAAGTTGTTTTGATTTGCATTTCTCTAATGGCTTAAGATCTTGAGCAATTTTTTAAGTGCCTTTCAGCCATTTGTAATTCTTCTCTTGAGAATTTCCTTTTTAGCTCTGAACTCCATTTTTTAATTGGGTTATTTAGATTTTTGGGCTCTAGCTTCTTGAGTTCTCTATATAGTTTAGAGATCAGTTCTCTGTCATATGTAGGGTTGGTGAAGATCTTTTTCCATTCCATAGGCTGTCATTTTGTCTTATTGACTGTGTCCTTTGCCTTACAGAATCTTCTCAGTTTCAGGAGGTCCCATTTATTGATTTTTGTTCTTAGTGTCTGTGCTACTGGTGTTATATTTAGGAAGGGGTCACCTGTTCCAAATCATTGGAGGGTATTTCCCACTTTCTTTTCTATCAAGTTCATTGTAGCTAGGTTTATGTTGAGGTCTTTCATCCACTTGGATTTGAGTTTTGTGCAGGGTGATAGGTTTGGATCCATTTGTGTTCTTCTACATACTACCATCCAGTTATGCCAACACTATTTGTTGAAGATGCTATCTTTTTTCCATTGAATGATTTTTACCTCTTTGTCAGAAAATTAGGTGTTCATAGGTGTATGGAATAATGTCAGGGTCTTTGATTCAATTAAATTGATCCACAAGTCTGTTTCTATGCCAGTACCAGGCTGTTTTCATTACTGTAGTTCTATAGTATAGCTTGAAATCAGGGATGGCAATGCCTCCTAAAGTTCTTTTATTGTACAGGATTGTTTTGGAAATTCTGGGTTTCCTGTTATACCATATGAAGTTGAGTATTGGTCTTTCAAGGTCTGTAAAAAATGTGTTGGGATTGTGATGGGGAGTGCATTGAATCTGTAGATTGCTTTTGGTAAAATTGCCATTTTCACTATGCTGATTCTACCTATCTGGGAGCATAAGAGATATTTCCATTTTCTGATATAATCTTCAATTTCTTTCTTCAGTAAAGTAACTGGACTCTGCAAACTTTTAAAATTTGACTGGATGCATTTTTGCATTATGCTTTGGCTACAAGCCTAAGGGGGCCAGGTAGTGGAATATGGTGGCTTGAAAAAAAGTGGCCACCAAGGAAAGTGGCACTATTAGGAGATATTGCTTTGTTGGAGTAGGTGTGACCTTATTCAAGAAAGTTTGCCACTGTGAGAGTGTACTCTGCTGAAGCTATGCTCAGTGTGACATGCAGTTGTTTCTGCTGCCTTCAAATAAAGATGTAGAACTCTCAGCTCCTCTAGAACCATGTTTGCCTTCATACCACCCACCATGATGATAATGGACTAAACTAAACTGTAAGCCACCCCAATTAAATGTGTTCCTTCCTAAGAGCTGTCATCCTGGTGTCTCTCCACAGCAATGGGAATCCCAACTAAGACAGTGCCCAAGAAAGAATGATGAGAAAAAAATGTTATGTATGTACACCCTTGTATTTTTGTCAGCCATAGAAAGCAAAGTTATAGCATTTGCAGGAAAATCAAAGCAGCTGAAATCATCACATTCAGTGAGTTAAACAGGTTCAGAAAGACAAACATGGTATGATTTCTCTCTTTTATGGATCCTACATTTTGTATTGATACACAGAATTGTGTATATAGACCATGAGAGTAGAAGGGAAGTTGTGAAGAGAGATAAAAGGAACTAACATCAGGATATGGGGATGTGTAACAAAGAGGAGGTAGGTGTGTGAAGAGAGTATGCTTAATATATTTTTGTATGAAAATGCCTATGTAACACAGCACAGTATACAACAAATGTACAAAATGAGTATTAGGAAGGGAAGGAGAGAGGGAGAGAGAAGGAGGGAGGGAGATGGGGAGAGAGGGAAGAAGGAGGGAAGGAAGACAAACCTGGCTTCTAAATTGAGCTGGTTGGAGAATGTAGTAGGAGTTTGCTATGTTGGAAATATTTGTCCCGCCTACCAGTTTAATAAAAAGCTATTTGGCCAAAGGCAAACAGGAAGTGTGGGCAGGGCTACCAAGCTAAGAAAACTCTGAGGACAGGAAGAGCAAAGTCAGATGCAAGAGAGCACCAAAGAGAGCAGCCACAGACATGATGAGGAGACAACAGCAGACACAGAGGAAAAAGCTGAAATGCTGCTCTGAGGAAAAGTTACCCAGCCACATGGCTGAATAAGATGGGTTGAGTTCAAATGAAGGAGCTAACAAGTTATATGCCTGGGTCCTAGGTCAATCAGCATAAAAATAATAGAAGCCTGTGTGTGATTATTTGGGCCTAAGTGGCAGTGGGGTTGAGAGTGGAGCCAAACCTCTAGGCTAGATAGGAAAGTCCAGGCCAGAAACTTAATACTACAGAAGAATGTTTATACTGTTTCGTGTTTTCACTATTAAAACTTCTTCCTCATCATATATGTGGCCTGTATGTAACCAACATTTAACCCTGCCCTGAGCATGTGTCAGGGAGAACCAAAGCAAAACACAGAGATCTTGGCTACAGACACATAAATAGATAGATAGATAGATAGATAGATAGATAGATAGATAGATAGACAGATAGCACAGACAAATAGATGGAAATTGGCAAGGCAGAGTTCTTGCATGTTTAAGAATTAGACACTCAACAGAGAAAAGAAAAGACAAAATTGAAAATAAGCATCAGTGTGGCTCCATGATTAAGAGCACTGACTGTTCTTCCAGAGGGACCAGGTTCAATTCCCAGCATCCACAAGTGTCTGTAACTCCAGTTCCAGGGGATCTTGTACCCTCATATAGACATACATGCAGGCAAAGCACCAATGCACGTGAAAAAAATAAATGAATTTAAAAAAATAAGCATCAGTGATCTTCTAGAAGGGTAGAGGCAGGGCTGGACAGGTGGAGTACAGGGCATTTTTAGAAAAGAGTCTTTGGGTGATACTACAATAATATCTACACGTTCTTTTCATTTGTCAAAACTGATAAAATGCACAGTAGAAAGTGGCGGTAAGGTAATCCATAATATTTTGATGAAAATGGTGTGCCTATGTAAGCTCTTTAGTTGTGAGAAATGTACCACTCTAATGTAGGGCGGTCATAGTGGGAGACTTTGTTTTCTGGTTGATTCTGCTGTGTACCTCCAACTGCACTGAGAGACTATTAATTCATTGTATCTACAATAAGAAGGTCAAAGCCCAGCAGAAGGCAGCCCATGAATTCCTGAGGTTATTTGTACTCCTGGTTGTCTTGAGAATATTCATAACAATAAAGTTGGATGAGAATTAAAGAACTGGAGAAAAATCACACAGTAAGATGCTAGGCATCTCAACTGCCTCACCTAGCTGCAGGCTTCAGAACAGACTGAGAACCTGTACCAGTTACCTTGCTGGGATGAAGATGACAAGGCCTGGAGGCATTTCATATAACATCAAAGACCCACCAAACAAATACATGAGGACATGGAAGTCATGGAATGAAGATAGTGCCTATAATCATGGGAATTTGGGAGTGAAATTCCATACTCTTTTCACTTCAGATAATCTGAATTATGTTTAAATATTACAATTCTTACAAGACCACATGCCTAGTGAGAACTTTGTATGATGGACTCTCTTTGTTCCAAAGCCTCACCCACTGAATCCATCTCTGAAGACTGTCAAAGGTTTGATGCATGTAGTTTTGTCTTCTCTGTCACTAGGAACAAGTCAATAATAATTCTTGATGAAATATATACATCTGTCTTCATTATTCTCAATTTTACTTGCATTCTCTTATCAGGACCTACTAAAGGAGTATTAGTAGTGGTTCCTCATACAGGTGAAAAAAACAAGGCCCCAAGGGATATATTATTTTCTCATTAAGCATCTGGTCATGTGGTGGGGAAGCAGTCAAAGAACATCAGGTCATTTGGGCTATTTATTTGTTTGTTTACTATTCTTTTTTTTAACTTTATTTATTTATTTTATTTGCCTTGGTGTTTGCCTGGAACTGGAACTACTGACAGTTGTGAGCTGCCATGTGGGTGCTGGGAATTGAACTCTGGCCCTCTGGAAGAACAGTCAGTGTTCTTAACTGATGAGCCATCTCTCCAGCCCCGTTTGTTTACTATTCTACCAGGGCTACTTTATCTCAAAGAGGCTTCAAATCAGATACTGACTGAGTTGAAAACTTTGTGTTACCTGCCTCATTTATAACCCATGCATCTGCCTATTTAATTCACAAAATCGCACTGCTTTCTACACAGTCAAAAACCTCTGTGTTGCATGCACTGGGGGAAATAAGGCCATTTGAGTTATTTGTAAGTGGCTATATGTGCCCCTTGTCATACAGTGACTACTTCTATGATGACTTTAACTGTGTCACCTAGTGGACAGTACTTAGCTTTGGAATTTGGCTGAAATAATTTCAGAATATAGTTTAAACTTTTTAAACCCAAATATTCTGTATTTTAGTAGGAATAAACTTATCAGTTTACTTGTGAGTCAAATAAACACTTCTTACATTAGTTGCTGAAGTTCAAAAAGAAATATTTGATGAACAATGATAATTGTTACAGTGTCATTTAAAGGAACTACCACTTCCTTATGACTTTACATTATGGACATCTTTAAAGTTTCTCTGGTGTCAAATATTGGGCACTAGGTGTATAAAAAAGCTATAAATTGTGACCACAAAATAAAATAAATGTTTCTTTATCAAAACCTATTTTAAGAGCTGACAAGGTAGTCATCACTGTGATGTAAGTTCAGCCTCTGGAACCCATGAAAATATGGAAGGAAACTGAAGGAGAGAACCAACTCCTCCCATCTAATTGTTCTCTGGCCTACATACCTGGACCATGGTGTGTGTGTGTGTGTGTGTGTGTGTGTGTGTGTGTGTGTGTGTGTGTGTGCTTATATATACACACACACAATAATAATAATAATAATAATAATAATAATAATAATAATAATTTTAAAATTTACTTGCAGGGTCAGCAAGATGGTTCAGTGGGTCCAGGCACTTGCTCTCAAGTCTGAATTCAATGCCCAGAATTCATACAGCGGAATGAGAGAACTGATTCACACAAGTTGTCATGTGACCTCCACATGCATGTCATAATGTAGACAGATAGAAACACATGCACCCACACACATACACACACACAAATAAATAAATGAATGTAGGTAAGTTTTCTGACAAAACCAAGAAAAATAGATATAATCACAAAAATATTCATGTATAATAAATTTTAGTTATTTTACCCTCTCTTATGCTTCCTTCCTCTCCATCTTAAATCTTTCTTCACAAGGTCCTCTCTGATTTCCATGCCCTTACATGTGTGTGTATGGCCCAATGAGGCTCACTATAGTTGCTTGTACAAACATAGGTTATCTAGCATAGAATGGGATCTTGCCTGTGGTGACATCTCTGATGATGAAAATGACTCCCTTTCCTCCAACTATCATTCATTGCCATAGTCCCTCAAGGAGGAGTGGGACCCTATAAGCTCCTCCCCTTTCAATGGTGAAATGTTAGCATGCCTAGTTTGTGCGGGTCTTATGCAGGTATCCACAGCTGCAGTGAGTTCACAGATGCAATCTCCATGTCATGTGCAGAAGAATGCTTTTACAGCCCATCTCCCTATTCTCTTCTCACTGCCTCTCTTCCATGACATCCCCCAAGCCTTCAATGAGTGACAGAGATGTCCCATTTAGAGCCAAGCTCTCCACTATCCCCTATTCTCGGCACTTCTGTTATGTGTCTCTTCATTGACTGTTGCCTGATACAATAAGAAACTTCTCTGAAGAAGATTAGCAGTGCTAAGCAGTGGGTATAAACATGGGGATTTAGGAGGCAGATTAACAACATAACTATTTAGCAAAATGATATTAGTAGATCTCTAACTCCACTCGTACCAAAAGCTGTGACTCTTGACTAAGGTTACAGTAGCAAGTATGAATTTCCTCCTGTGAACTGGGCGTCATATCCAAAAGGAAAGAAGTCAGTTGCTTCCATAAGATTTATGCCACTTTTGCAGCAGTGGGCACATTTTGCCTGGCATGTTGATGGTCTAGCAAGCAGGGTTTACAGCGTGAATAATACTGTTGATGATTGTATCTGTCTGACACCTTCCAGCACTATGAGAACTACCCAGTAGGAAGCTTGTAGCTGAGTTCCAGTTGGATTTCTGTCCCATTACTTAAGTGTATAGTGTCTTCAGCAATAGGATCTTACCACCTGGCAGCCAAAAGAAATGGCAATAGCCTCTATTGTTTGGGTGTCTGTGGAGCCCTACCCTACATCTGACTCTGCAATTTCTATTTATAAACAATAGCTTCTTTGAGGAGTGTTATTCACCCATGCAGGGTATCTCCATTTAGACTACTTTTAAATTATGTTTTTGATAAACTTATAAAATAATAATTTGCATATGGTGTAGTGAGATTCGGGTGTTATTTATGCAAGTTTTAGTAGCTCCTGAGAATCAGGACCCTACGGGGCGTGGTCAGAATTGCTTGAGACCTGGGAACACTGACTTTCCTTCCTGTCGGTTCCTGCATTCTCAGGAGCAGATCCGACCATCCATCACGGGACATTTCCACCCTCCAAGAATTGTCTTAAGGTTCAATTTCCCTCTTAATAAATATTAAGGCCTCAGAATTTCACAAGAAACATCATGTTAATAGCAAAGAATTAAAAATGAGTTTTCCTGTCACTTGACATCAGGCCAAAGAAATGCTACAGAACTGTCTTAATTGCTCCTTCTATAACCAGCCATCTTTACCTGTTAGAAGTAATCCTAAAAGCATACAAAGTAATAAAATTTGGCAGATGGATGTGTTTCATTTTGGAGAATTTGGAAAGATGAAATATGTACATCATACCACTGACACTCAGGATTTCAATGAGCAACTGCCCTGAGATCTGAAAAGGGTGATTCTGTAATTACAAACCTTTTGGAAGTCATGACTATTATGAGAATTCCTGTTTAAATTTAAACTGACAATGCTCCAGCATATGTTTCCTGGAAAATGAAGCAGAACTTTGGATATTATAATATAAGGCATATTACAGGTATATCGCACCATCCTACAGAACACATAGTTGTGGAAAGATCTCACTGCACTTTAAAAGAGATGCGTTATAAACAGAAAGGAGAAATGAAAAAACCCAGGGAGAAATTGCATACTGCTGTACTGACCTTGAATTTTCTCAATGTGGATGAGAAAATAACAACAGCTGCATAGAGACATTGGGTAATAGGAAAAAACTTCTGAGATAAGCCAACCTATTTACTTCAAGGATGTGCTGACCTCAGAATGGAAGCCGGGATATTTGCTTTACTGGGGAAAAGGTTTTGCATTTGTTTCCACAGGAGAAGAAAAAAATGTGAGTGCCAACAAAATTAATAAAGATTCAATTTGAAAAGGAGATCCCTCCTGAGGAGAAGTAATGGCTCATTCACCGAGATGACAATTGGATACAGGGTAAGGAAAATTCACTTAATAAGGCTGGAGCAGGGTCTTCTTTTTGTCTTTACTAAAGAATAGATACAACCATCTTCAAGACATTGAAAGAATGCTGAATGCTTAGATGCTTAAAGCTGAAGGGAGATCACTTATGAAAGGATTACAAACAAAGGAACATAAGGACAATTGGTACCAATATGCACTATTTGGTAATTTCTCAATTCTCACTGCTTTACATCCATATCTCTTTAAAAAAAATGTGGCCCTGGTTTGATTATAAATAAAGCTGGCTTTGGAGTTGGAATAAGTTGCTTTCTCCTTCTCTAAACCCAAGCACATTGGTAAAGAAAACTTGAGAGATTCTGTTCTTATATCAGAAAAGCCACCTGGCGTGAGACAGAAGACAGCTAGAATACATAGGGACCAATATTATTGTAATTTCATCTTTAATCCCATTTGTTCATGTATTTTCTTCTTCCCAACCTTAAAATCTTCTCTGCATACAAATTTCTCCTGAAAATGCAAAAGACATAAAATCTTCATTTGATATTAATGATGTTTAGGTTTTCCACTGTAAACAACAATTTCTCCTACCAGCAATCTCCAAAGCATTTGGAAAGAAGATGGGACCTCCACCGCAATGATTCTATCTGGTTTAAAAAAAAAAAAGATAGAGAGAGGGAGACACAGAGACAGAGAAAGGAAGAACCTAGTGTATGCCACTCAATGATTGCTTTTGAAATATAGACTATTCAGGGTCTCTAAACAAACAAACAAGAAAAAAAGCCAAGCATGCCCAAGCTGCAAACCACAACCACTGAACAGCTTGGGATCAGAAACACCCTGGACTGACCCTTCTGATCCCACTCCAACTATAGGAACACTTGACTCACTCTTGAGGGAGCCAGGACAAAACTGGATTTGCCAGGAGTGGAGACTGATCCAAGCATTATTGGGTCAGTGGGACCACAGGACTGTCTGCTCCCTGCCCAGGGAGGGGATGGGGAGTTGTGGAGAAGAAAAAATGACTTAATGTGGCGGGAGGGGGAAGGGACCTTGAATAAGGATATACAGGGATGGAAAAAAAAATTCAGAGGGAAAGCTGAACACAAAGTAAATATATGCGTAGTAATCTTGTTTGCATTCTCACCCTTGATAAGTCATGCTTATGATTTTTATCTTCTTTATAGTTATTGTTAACTTATCAGCATTTTAAATTCATTTTACTGTTCTTCTTGATAAATACAAAATAAATAAAGAAGAAAAAAAATAGAACATAAAAAAAAGAAATATAGACTATTCAGGACTGTTGCAAGATAGCTTTCTGTGATTATCATTCATGTCACAATTTTAACAAGAGTTCCATATGGACTTACCCAGTATTCTGAGAATGGTTATAGATGTTTATAGTCAGTCTATTATAATCTAATCAATGTCTTAGTTTTTATAGGATCCTACAGAGATGCCACCACCCACACGTCAATAGGAAGCAACATTATGAAAAAAAAACTATGTCCCTCTCCCACTAAGTTTAGTCTGTTGAGGGTTATGGATAATTACCATTCTGATAGGGTAGTTATAAGGTAAAATTGGTTTGAAGGTAGAACAATAATATAAATGCAGGGATCCATTTTAAAGAAGAGAAGGGGGAATAGATAGAATAGACACAAGTAGATTAATGTATCTACCTATAAACAATTATTAGACAAATATAAGACAAATACAATTTGGACTGATATAGATGCTTGTATATTGACACAAATATGAAAGCATTTTATATGTTTGATTGAGATAATTTGATTGATACAAATTTAAACCTGAAATTGTTTTATATAGTCTAAGGTAATGAGTATATTGCCATATTTTGCACATGTTTTTACTTCTGTTTAAAATATTTTGCACATTAATGCATATTAAGCATATTATTGTCATTCATACTATGCAATTTTTACTTCTGTTTACTTATACTAGTCATAATAGATAATTATATTAATTATAATATATACATAGGATGTTTTGTATACCCCTGTTTAGATATTTCGTATGATGATGTATATTTAGGATACTGTTGTCATTTTGCATGGTACATGTTCCTCTGGTTAATGTTTATATGATCATCATACTTGAAGTCATTATTCAGAAACGATACACCCATTTATAGATTACCTATTTTTCAATGTAAGCTTCAGACTTTAGAATGATAAAAATAAGATCACAGTTACTTAGGTTTGCCATGTAATAGTCATGTTGTTTAGGTTTCCCAGATGCACGCTGGAATATGTTAGATAGATAGGAGTCTTCAACCACTTCATAGATCTGGAGAATATGGCATTTAATGTTTTATTATTCAGAATTTGTCCATGAGAGATAAGACAGCCCCTGACATCACCACCCTCACTGTTCTTTTGCCAGGATGGTGTTGAACCTCAAGGACACTCCACTAAGAGTTTGTCTTCCTTGATGGAGAATGACCTGTTGGGCAAATGGACAGTGTACATGCTGATATTAGTATGCACACTGTCCAATCCAGATGAGCAAGATGAAGGATAGAGACTGCTGAAGCCTGCCTGGACAATTTCTCTAAAAATGCCCTGCTTCTGAAGAGATCTGTCAGATATCATAGGCCTGTAGCCAGAAAGGTGGAAGCTCCAACTTTACAGAAAAGCTGTCTTGGGTGACTGTCCAGGTAGCTGAGTAGTGCTGTCCTCTCCTAAATCTTGGAAGCTACTCTCTTGTGCTTCCAACCTTCAGGTAATATATTTTCCTTCTCAGGTCTTGATGGGTTTGAAGACTAGACAGTTAAGGTTACTACCATCTTATCTCTTAGCCGAGAATATTCAGGTATTTGATTCTTATTATTCAAGATAAACAAACAGCATTGAAGTAATCTCTGCACATTGACACTTACCAATGTTGTAGACATTTAAGATATGCCTTATATTTGTTGTTTGTTAGTTGTATTTTGACCTTGCTTATGTTAGTGCCTTTCCCTCCCCGAGACATTACCTTATAATGATTCCCATTGTATATAGTCTTATACTTAGTTTAGAACTCTCTTAGTTAGACAAAAGGAGGAGATATAATGGGACTCAGGACTCAGACACTATTTAGGGAAGCTTTAGTAGCTCCTGAGAGTCAGGACCACTATGGAGCATGGCCAGAATTGTTTGAGACCTGGGAAACACTGACTTCCCTTCCTGTGTTCTGGAGAATGGATCAGTAGCCATCATTGGACAGTTTCTTTCTCCAAGAATCATCTTAAGGCTCAAATTGTATCATGAGTGTCCATATACCCCTCAGTAAATATTAATCCTTTATACGATATATTGCAAGTGAATATTTTCCATAATAACATGGCTTTTCACACATCCTTAGGTTTGGTTGTCCCTCCTCCATCCCCCGTCCCATGGCCTCCACTCCTAGTCCTTTCCACCCCCAGCAATTTCCCTTTCCACATTCATGTCATCTGTCTCACATGGAATCTTTTCAGATAACCCTCTCCAAGCGATGGTCCAAGGAAGATGCTGAAAATGTCATTTTGTTTTAGGTTGTTAACATTTATTAGGCTTAATTATGCTGATTACGCCAAACTAATGTTTCAAGACCAACGTGAGTGTGAAGTTTTTTGGTACAGGATTTAGAAAGCCTACTGAGGGGCTGGAAAGATGGCTCAGTGGTTAGAAGCGTTTGCTGTCTTGTGTGAGACCTGAGTTAAGTTTCCAGCACACACATGGAGGCTTATAACTGCCTACAACCCCAGTTAGAACACCCTCTTCTGGTCTTTATGGGCACCAGGCATGGTACACATACTTACAGGCAAACATCCATAGACATAAAATAGGAATAAATAAGATGAAGAAAAGAAAGAAAGCCTAGTGGGATTAAGTTGCCTATGGCCCTGCAGTCGATGGGCAGAGCTAGGTTCTTCAGGCCAAATCTCACATAGATTTCACTGTGGCACAGGGGAAGCATTACAAAATTCCCAATGTATTGTTCACTCTAGTCTTGATAGGAATTACTTATCAGAAAGCTTCTAAAAGATTAATAATACAAAGATCTTTTCATTGTGAATGAGAGAAGTATTTTTAGGCATGCCCCTTAAAAGTACTTATTTTTTTTTTAGAAGTCACTGTTGCCTTTAACCCACTTATATATTACCTATGTCCAGGATGTGTGCTGGAGTGTCAATGGACCCATAGTGACTAATCTGCTAGGCCTCAATCAGCTTCACAGTGAAAGCAGTTCTTGAGACAACAAAACTTCAAATGTACTTCTGTGGCTTCACTAAATAGTGTGAGAGACAAAATTCCTATGAAAGTGATGCCATCTAGTGGTAAAACTAGGCAGAGGTAGCGTCCCTAGAACAGTCAACGCGTACAATTATTCATTTACCCTATAAAAGGAGTGAAATACTGGATTCTAATGAGATACATGCCCTTGTCACCACAGAGTCACATTAACTGCATCCCTTAAATAATGAGTCAAAGTAAATGTTTCCTCCCTTGAAAAGGAAGAAAAAAGAAAGAGAGAGGAAAAGAAAACTGAGGGTGGAACGTTAAACCAAGCTACAAATGTGGATGAACCTTGAATACAATTTATTAGTGAGAAAAGCCAGACACACATGTTACACTGGACCCAAATCCACTTACAAATGGGATCTAGACTAGATTAACGCATGAATACAGATGGAGGTTCGATAGGGCCTGAGAATGGGGATTAAACACTCTTATGAATAGGACCCTTTCATCTGATGAAAATATTCTAGAACAAGATCCTTCTCTACAATGTTCTAGCTACTGTTCAATCTTAGATTCTGAGTGTTAAAAAAAAATGTGAAAGATCTAAAAGCCAGTTTCTCTCCTTACAAGTTAAACTTCAGTGGCAAAGAGTCCTATATCTAGATAAAAATAGTAGAAGGCAGGATAAAAATAGTAAAGGGCACAGAGATAGAAAAGACCACTTCTCTGGTCAGTTGGAGAAGGACATTGTCACTTGTCAGTGTGGGTCCAAGCAGAGTGTTGTGCAGAAAGACATCTGGAGAAGGTGGATTCTGATCTCAAGCATGAGGGAATCAGCACTTTGCATAACTTCAACTCAAGTTCAGAAGCCCCCATACACCCTTTGGCTTACTTTTTTTCTGCCTGCTGATGTGGTTGACGAAGCATCACAGAAAGGTCTCACCTCCCTGCCATCATCTTCTTTGTCTAAGTCAGTTTCTCAAGGAGCAGAATCAGCTGCTGAAGCTCTTCATCAGAGGGCTGAGCTTTGAAAGAATTGATGAGAATCTGAATGAGTCATTTTGAGCAATGGGAAACATTTACCATGTGAGGCAATGAGAGATCCAAACAGGAATCGATGTAAAGCTTTGCAGTTGTTGTGTATGCCATTGTGAGGGAAATGGATCCAGCTATGTGTGCAAGGTGACACAGGATGGATGGCAGAGTCAAGAAACTGAAGAGAGCTGTGTCAAGAGAAGATTCTCAAAGGCCAGTTGTCCACTTGAGTGTGAGAAGTTCTTAGGTGGTGGCATTAGAGAAGACACTGAAGAACATCTCCTGATGCTGGATAAATGTGTCTTTAAAAAAAAAAGTTCCAAAGCCCCACACAAGCAGTGATATGCTCTATATTGATCTTCCAACAGAGAGTTCTGAACACCTATAGTCTGCTCCAACTTTGAGAACATATGACAATATCTAAAACAAAATCTCTTGGTTCTTGATCCAGTAGACAAGTGGGAACAATCTGTGAGGTCCTCACACTCAGCCATTCAATGAATACAGGGTGAATGGGGTAAAGGTGAGGAAAGTGTTGCAGTAGAAAAACCAGGCAGTTATTATGTCAACCAAGATATCAGAGTCAGCATCACCACAGTAAGACAGGTTGGTAATTATACTCTTGAGATAGTATAAGAAGGATGCTCTGTCTTTGAGATTTCCTTCCCCCAAACCCATTACCCCAACCTAACAATGTATCAGCAGACAATCCCAGTTGAGGAATTTGCTAACTACTTCTCAAGTATTTCCAAAAATTTTCTCAGTGTTTGAAAATAAGAAAACTCTGTAAACCTCTTAACCAAACATCATCTAAGGAGAAATGATGTCTAAGCATGATATGACAGGAATCGTGAAATATAAAGAGATTTGATAAAACTGTAGAAATCTGAATAAAGTATAAACCTTAGGCAGAATTTATTGATAATGGTTTATTAATTGTGACAAACAAGCTGGGATAATAGAAAATGGAATTGGGAAGATGATGCCAGGCTTACCATCTTCACTTTTGTTCTTAAATTTGAGACTGTTATAAAAAATAAATATATTTAACATATACTAAAATAACACATAAAATTATTTCATCTCACACATTCAGAGAAATTTAATTAACATAAGGAATATACAGCCTTATCTTGTCAAGCATCCTCAGGAGAGTGACATTATCTTTAAATCCTATGGCTTCAACACACTTCCATGTTGCCTCTGAAAGAGGATGAGCTGAAAGTCCAAGTAATTTCTAAAGGTCATCCAACTTCGAGGCAATTACCTGAAATGTTTCTGTTGGGCAGATTATGCAGTCCCGAAGCAGATCTCACAAACCTGTATGCCCCATGATAGAATATTTGTGGTGCTGCTGGGTGAGAATGCCATGACAGGTTATTCCATAACATCTCAAATACAGTGTGTGTCTGCAGGTTACTTACCTGACTATTGCCTGCCTTGGTGGCATGTTTCATCATAATATAACCATTGGTATCTGTGATGATGAAACCTGACTTTGTCTGTGGAGACTTGGTACATCTTCTCATTTGCTAAAAGGTGAAAGCCTTCACTCTTGTCCATGTGCACTTGTAGCTGCTGTGTCTGAGTCTGGCAGCACCACAGCTGCTCCTGTGGGCTCCATCATAGCTGAAGGCAAGATACAGTCAGATGAGGATATAGGATTCACTGTTTTATTCATCTCCCCAAATCAACCACTCAGCCCACTTTATTTGGGAAACATGGAAATAAAGGTCTGCTTCTCTTTCAAAAATAAATAAATAAATAATGGGGAACTGGAGACATGGATCAGAGGCTCAGAACACAAGCTGCTCCTAGGGACCTGATGCCCACTTCCAGACTCCAAAAGCACCTGCTTTCCCAAGCACAAACCTATGCACAGGTACACAAATAAACACATAATTTTTAAGATAAAAATAAATTTAAAAAAATAAGTGAAATAACAAATATGTGTTTATTTTCCTATGCAAAAATCTATTTTACTTCCCAATTTTTCTTTTTCTTTTTTTTTTAGTTATTATGAATTGAACCAAGGATTTGTGCATGCTGCCCCAAACACCACTATTTAGCTAAATCACCATCCCTCTTTTTTACTTTTCATTTGGAGACAGGGTCTTGTCACATGGCCCAAACTGGCCTGAATCTCTGTTTAGCCCAGGTCTGCCTTGAGCTTTAGGTCTTCCTGCCTCAACTTCAAGAACAACAGGATTCCAGGACAGCACCAGAAGGCCGCTTAATTGGCAACATTTGTAATCACCTTCCTTCCATTCCCCTTCTCGTCCTTTTTCTTCTTCCACAGGCTTATCTTTAATGTCTTGTTTATAATCCCATTTTTAAAAATATTTTTAATGGATGTTTGTATTTGCAATCAGTCTGTGGCATCAAAATTGTATATTTCCATGAATGCCTGTAAATGTAAGCAATGGGGGTGGGGGTGGGAAATACATTGAATTAACCCTACAGCTTACCTCAGAAAGGAGAGACTAGGAAAGAGAGGCTAGGATAAGTAGAAAGCAGAATTCTCATCTGGCATGTTACTGTTACCACAAGACGGCCATGTTGCTTCTATAACTTTAAAATGGAGAGAAAAATGAAGAACTACTATTTTGATCACATCATCTTTCTGCTTAGAAAAAAACAAAACATAATTGGTATTCCTCACCTCCCACAATACTCTGCAGCCAGCACCTCTTCATTAAACATTTATTGATGCCAAAACCTTAGGCATGCTGACCATTGCTGTTCCTGCCTGCCCATTAATCCAACAGTTCTCATCCTAGACCACACATTAGAAATCACTTAGTGAGATTGTTAAATGCTGAACACTTGGCCTCTTTCCCAGTAAATTCATTGGAACTTCTTGGAGATGAGGCAAGAAAACTGTGTTTCCTAGGCTCATTAACAACTATATCCTAGACCAAACATTTAGGCAGAATTAACTTGTCACATGATGGAAGGCATCTGAATGGTCTTGGCTTCCTGAGGAAAGTAAGTATCCTGTTCTGTGAGAAAGCTGATGAATATCAAATAGAAAATGGTGATTATACCCAGGCAACACTTCCAGCAGAGGGACTGGGTTACTGAGTAGCCTTCAATTGAGTTATTGGCCAAGGGGGTCCCGGAATTCCCAAACAGCCCAGGCTTATGCTAACAAAGATTTGCTCTCCACAAACTGTCCCCATTGCTGAGGACAACATCCATGAAGAAGTAGAGCTGGTGCCTACACGGAGCCTTCACCCCTATGTTCTAGTCTCTTTGATATAGAAAGGTACTCTACAAGCTACCAAAAAGGAAACTTGGACACCAACCCAGACACAAAACATTTGATCTACAATCTGTCCTGACTGAAAAATTTTCTAGGGCACTCATAGTACAGAACTGTGGGGGTATCCAACCAATGTATGACTTTACTTAAGGCCCACTCTAGGAGAGGGAACTATGCCTGGCACTGGTTGTGTAACCAAGAACCAGAGACTAGATAGCCCAGAGACACTACTGAGATATATACTGCTATAGTATATACTGCTATATGCTGCTCTCTACCAATAGCCTTATCAAAAAAAATACCAATAGTTTTTTTTATCTAGTTATTATCAGAGAGGCATCCTGATAACAGTTGGAGACAGATGGTAGCAGGCAGAGATGAGACAGAGGCAGAGACTCACAACCTGACATTGTAGAAAGAGTCTGAATTGTAGGTGTCTATTAAATCCCTCCCCTCAGAGCTCAGGGAATCCTGAGGAAGAAGAGGCAGAAAGACTGTAAGATGCAGAGAAGATGGAGAACACCAGGAGAACATGACCCTTTGTATCAATTAAGCAAGACACATATGAGCTCACAGAGACTGAAGCAGCAAGCACAGGACCTACATGGGTCTGCACCAGATCCTCTGCCTATACATTATAGCTATTAGCTTAGTATTTTTATGTAACTCCTGCCTCTGAGGATGAGTGGGTCTCTGACTCTTGTGCCTGCTCTTGGAACTCTTTTGCTTTTAGGTTGCTATATCCAATTTTGTTATGATAGTTTTGTTTCATCCTGTCATATTTTATTCCTTTGTTTGGCTGTTATCTCTTATAAGTCTGTTCTTTTTAAATAAGAAACAGAAAGAGGGTGGATATGGTAGAGAAAGGACCTGGGTGAGAACTGAGAGGGGTAGAGGGAGAGAAAATTATGGGATATATTGTAGGAGAAAAACATCTATTTTCAATAATTAAAAAAATAAAGACCCTCAAGCCTTCTCCCTCCCTTTTTTTTAAACTTTTCTGTTTTTGGTATTTTTGAAGTAAGATCTCACTCTAGTCCTAGTGATCTAGAACTCTATGTAGAAAAGGCTGGATTTAAAATTTTAGATTTTTTTCAATTCTTTTGGTATATTATTTTTATTTGTTATTTGGGAATTTCACATCATGAACCCCAATCACACTCACTTCACAGTCCCCCTAGGCCTGCTCCCCCACATTTGTGACTTCTCCCTCCCTACACACAAGAAGGAGGAGGAGGAGGAAGAGGAGGAGGAAAATACTCATTGGAGCATGGTCAGCTGGTAGCCAGTTCTTAAAGAACACTGAGTCCTTCCCCACCCACACCTCTACCAAAACCCATCAATTGTCGAGAGCTAAACTTTAACATCTTTATCACATATACATATCTCCACCTTTTAATTCTTTCTACTTCCTTTTCTGCAATATTCCCTGTTCCCTTGACCTTGCAGAGGGTGACACTGTATGTTCTACTGAGGTCCAAGCATTCAGGAGGCACTTATTCTCAGGACTTGGACCAGTTGTGAGTTCCTGCCGTGACTACATCCCACTGAGAAAAAGAAGCTCTTCTAACCAAGGCTGACAGCAGTACTAGTCTATAAATGGAAATATGTATCTGGCAGTTTGACAAGCATACACTTTCCATTTAATGGAAAAGACATTAAAGATGTTTGTGATACAAGCTCGACTTCTCCATCCGGTGCTAGGTCAGAATCTCTAAGAGGTGAGTGAAGGTACTTTTCCTCGTTGACATTCTTCACACAATTGGGGCTGGAGAGATGGCTCAGCGGTTAAGAGCACCGTCTGCTCTTCCAGAGGACCCGGGTTTGATTCCCAGCACCCACATGGCAGTTAACAACTGTCTGTAGTTCCAGTTCCAGGCAAAACACCAAGGCAAATAAATAAATAAAGTTTTTTTTTTAAAAAAAAAAAAAGAATTTGAACATTATAAAAATGGCAAAGAGTATAGTTTTACTTTGAAGAGACTGGTAGCATGGTTATGCAACTTATCTCTAATGATAAAAATCAACTTCTTCTATGTTGAAATGTGAAACTCTTATTGCTTCTAGGGTGTCTAGGAAAACTGGACCATTACACAAATGCTGATACTAAAATACAAGTAGGAGCTATTCAATTATTATCATTGTAGAAGGATTTGTGGGCAGTGGTATTGCACGCCTTAAATCCTAGAACTTGGAAGGCAGAGGCAAGCAGATTCTTGTGTGTTTGAGGCCAGCCTAATCGACAGAGCAAGTTTCAGACCAGCCAGGGCTACACAGAGAAATTCTGTCTCAAACAAAACAAAGCATCAACAAACCTAAAAACCAAAAAAACAAACACTGCAGAAGGATTAGTAGAACTGTGTCTTCACAGTTTGCATAACATATTTAGAATCTGTGTGGCATCCCAAACTTGTACAAAGTTTGACACTTTAAAAAGTCAGAACTTGGCTAAGGAAATGGCTCAATCCATAAAATGTTTGTCACATAAGGAATCATTATGTCCCCATCACCCACATAAAAAGCTGGATGGGGGCTGACAAGATGGTTCAGCTTTTAAGAGCACTGAATGCTTTTCCAGAGGATCCAGATTCAGTTTTCAGCACCCACATGGCAACCAACAACTATCTGTAACTCCAAGATCTGACACCCTCACAAAGCCTTACATGTAGCAAAACTCCAATGCACATAAAATAAAAATAAATTTAAAATAATCTGGATGGGGCACTGTGCTGTGATAATTCGGGGGGCAGGGCAGAGATGGAAGGATCATTGGGTCTTCTGGCTAGTCCGCCTAAGCTAATTAAGTAAGTTCCAGACCAATACGAAGCCCTGTATCAAAAGTAAGATGGAGAGCAACTGAGGAAGATGCCTGCTGTCTATCTCACTCCCTATCCCATCCCTACTCCTGGGCACGGACATCTGTGTACATACAAACATACATATATCTTGGAGACTGGCTGTAAATGGTACAGTTACCCTTAATATACGATAAACTTTCTTCAAGTCCTGGAAACATGCACTCCCATCCAAATTTCAAATCTTAATGCCACAATCTCTTTTTAAAAGATTAATTTCTGTATTTACAGAAGATCATATCATTATGATGTGTCTCTAGGGATGGTCATTAAAATGGCACAGATAAAATTATCCTTAAAATTTTCTGAGCTCAAGCTTGGTAATGGATGTGGATCCTCACAGCTGGATTTGACCAAGATAATCTTCATGTTTATTTCATTAGCACAAAAGATTTTGAGCAGCTAAGGTCAAATGTGAAGTACTGAACACAGTCTAAAAGGTACACAGAGAACTGCACAATTGCTTACACATTCCAGGCAGAGGAAAGAGAACTCAACTGTTGGAGACAACTAGCTATTTGCTCTGCTGTTGTTTTCTGTGTGTGGGAGGGAGATGCAAACAATTGCCTCACTTCTTCATTTCCTTCTGCCTGTCTAAACATTGAGTATGTAGCTACTTGCTGTCAGCACTTGAACCGACAGTCAAGTGAATGACTGCTCATTTTAGAATCTACAATGCAACATAAATAGTAGTCGAACCCCAATGGAGAATTTCTAAAAGCGCTCAACTTAAAATTCATGCTAGTGTTGACTTATCTAATTTTAGTAAATCCCTTTGAAGAATTTAATGCAAAATACTCAGTTTATATTTAAAATAATGTGATATTTTTTTAAAAAAACTATTCAGTTATTAAATTTAAAAACATGCACTTTGTCAGGCATGGTACATATTTAATCCCAGCCCTTGAGAGGCAGAAATAGGCAAAACCCTGTAAGTTTGAGGCCAGCCTATATTACATGGCAAGCTTCAGAACAACAAGGACTACATAGAGAGATGTGTGTGTGTGTGCGTGTGTGTGTGTGTGTGTGTGTGGGTGTATGTATACACACACGCTCTGACTAAAATAGTTCTAATATAAACTATACAACCTTCACTTTTAGGAATAATTTGAGAGACATATTTTAATATATATGCATCTAAACACATACACCACATAAATACTAGATAAACACAAACTAAGAATTCATTATAAAGGAAAATTTAAAATATTAAGGTAAATAAGCTTAGTAGTAATAGAAAATAATTCTTTTAGTCAGATGTAGAGGTAGAGGTCTTTAATTTCAGCACTAGTGAGGCTGAGACACTAATATAGAGTTTGAGACCATCATGGCCGTAGAGTAAGGCTAGAGCAAACAGAAAGAAATGCTTTTAAGTTCTCTTAAAAATTACTAAAGTTCTCTCCCACACACAGAAAAAAGCAGCAGAGCAAATAGCTAGTTGTCTCCAACAGTTGAGTTCTGTTTTCTCTGCCTGGAATGTGTAAGCAATTGCAGGAAATTGAAGCTGATATTAAAAGTCTCTTCCCCCCCGCCAAAGAAAAGCTAAGGACCAGATGGTTTCAGCGCAGAATTCTACCAGATATTCAAAGAAGAACTAATATCAATACTCTGCAAAATGTTCCTCAGTAGAAACTAAAGGAATATTGCCAAACTCTTTTCATGAGGCCCCAATCACCCTGATACTCAAACCACTCAAAGATGCAACAAAAAAAGAGAAATACAGACCAATTTTCCTCATGAACATTGATGCAAAAATACTCAATAAAATTCTGGCAAACCGAATTCAACCACATATCAAAAAAGTTATCTACCATGATCAAGTAGGCTTCATCCCAGAGATGCAGGGATGGTTCAACATACAAAAAACTGTGAATGTCATCCATCATATAAACAAACTGAAGGAAATAAAACCACATGATCATCTCCTTAAACGCTGAAAAAGCCTTTGACAAAATGCAGCACTCCTTTATGATAAAAGTCCTGGAGAAATCAGGAATACAGGGAAAATAAATAAAAATAATAAAGGGTATTTAAAAGAAGTCAACGGCCAACATCGAACTAAATGGAAAAAAAATTAAAGCAATCTCACTAAAATTCCACTAAACAAGGCTGTCCCCTCTCCCCTTATCTATTCAACATAGTTCTTGAAGTTCTAGCTAAAACAATAAGAGAACAAAAAGAGATTAAGGGGATACAAATTGGAAAAAGAAATAGTCAAACTATATTTGAAGATGATATGATTGTGGACATAAGTGATCCACAAAATTCTACCAGGGAACTTCTACATCTGATAAACACCTTCAGCAATGTATCAGGGTACAAAATTAATTTAAAAAAATCAATAGCTCTCCTATATACTAAGGATGAAAGGACTGCAAAAGAAATAAGGGAAACATCACCGTTTATAATAGCTGCAAATAGCATTAAATGTCTCAGCATAACTATAACCCAAAAAGTAGTAGACTTGTTTGACAAAACTTTAAATCACTGAAGAAAAAAATTGAAGAGGATATCAGAAAATGGAAAAAATCTCCCATGCTCCTAGATAGGTAGGATCAACATAGTAAAAATGACAATCATACCAAAAGCAATCTACAGATTCATTGTGATCTCCATCAAAATCCCAAAACAATTTTTTACAGACCTTGAAAAAACAATACTCAACTTTGTTTGAAATAACAGGAAAGCCAGGATTGCCAAAACAATTGTGCTCATCAAAAGAACTTCAGGAGGCATCACCATCCCTGACTTCAAGCTACACTATAGAGCTATGGTAATAAAAACAGCCTGGTACTGGCATAAAAACAAACTTGTGGATCAATGGAATTGAATTGAAGACCCTAGCCTTAACCCACACACCTATGAACAACTGATTTTTGACAAAGAGGTCAAAAATATTAAATAGAAAAAAGACAGTATTTTTAACAAATGGTGTTGGCATAACTGGATGGTAGTACGTAGACGAATGCAAATAGATCCAAACCTATCACCCTGCACAAAATTCAAATCCAAGTGGAACAAAGACCTCAACATAAACCCAGCTATGCTGAACTTGATAGGGAAAAAAGTGAAAAACACCCTTCAACACATTGACACAGGTGACTACTTCCTAAATATAATACCAGTAGCACAGACACTAAGAACAACAATCAATAAATGGAACCTCCTGAAATTGAGAAGATTCTGTAAGCCAAAAGACACAGTCAATAAAAAAAAAATGACACGTTACACAATGAAAAAAGATCTCCACCAACCCTACATCTGACAAAGGACTGATCTCTAAAAAACAGAGAGAATTCAAGAAACTAGAACCCAAATAACGCAATTAAAAAAATAGAGTTCAGAAATAAAAAGGAAATTCTCAACAGAAGAATTACAAATGGCTGAAAGACACTTAATAATTTCTCAGCATCTTTAGCCATCAGAGAAATGCAAATCAAAACAACCTTGAGATACCACCTGACACCTGTCATATTGGCTAAGAGAAAAATTACAGATGACAACCTATGTTGGAGAGGGTGCAGAGCAAAGGGAACACTCCTCCATTGTTGATGGGAGTGTAAACTCGTACAGCCACTCTGAAATGCAGTATGGTGGTTCCTCAGAAAACTGGGAAACAATCTCCCCGAGGATCCAGCAATACCACTATTGGGTATATACTCAAAGGATGTATATTTGTACCCCAAAGGCATTAGCTCAACTATGTTTATAGCAGCATAGATGCTGGAATGAACCTAGATGGCCCTCAACTGAAGAATGAACAATGGAATACTACTCAGCAGTAAAAAAGAATGATATCCTAAAATTTAAAGGCAAATAGATTTAGAGAATATCCTAATGAGTGAAGTATCACAAGCCCCAAAAGATACACATGGGATGTACTCACTCATAAGTGAATTTTAGACAAAAAGCAAAGAATATCCAAGCTGCAAACCACAACCCCTGAACAGCTGGGGATCAGAAGGAACTTAAGTGAGACATCCAGGGATTCCCCTAGGAAGAGAAAATAGAGACAAACTCATTAGCAAATTGAGATCATAACAGGTAGCAACCAAGGAGAGGTGGGAACAAATCATGAGAGAAGGAGATGTTTGAGTGAGAGGACCAACAAAGAGGGAGGAAAAAAAAAGATAGATATATTGATAGAGGAAGCCAGTATAGGGTTGGAAAGAGACTGGGTGCTAGGGAAACCCCCAAGAACCCACAGGATGTCTCTAGCTAGGTCCCCAACCAATAATGGAAGGGTTGCCTAAACTTAACTTCCCCTGTAATCAAATGAATAACCACTCTAAGTGTCATCACAGAACCTACACCCAACAATGAATGGAGGTGGAGGCAGAGATCGATGACTGAGCACTGGATCAAGCTCCTCTTCCAGCTGGAGTGTGGGGGAGAAGAGTCTGTATGAGCAAGGGGATAGGGATAATGAGGAGGAGTCCCACAGAGATGGCTGGCCAGAGCTCTGGGAAGTCCACTGAATGATAGGAAAAAGAGCTAAACCTTCCAAGGATAGGCAACTGTCAATTGGCATGGGCAATATGTGGTGCCTTGATGGGTGGGATCAGACTGTGTGCCTGAAAATGGGCTGGCACCTTGGAGCCCATTCCCTGCAGAGGAGCGCCTAACCCAGCCTGGATATTGGGATGAGAAAGTTGGACCTGCCTGGAGTGAATGCACCCTGCTGAGCTGTCCCACCTTGGGACTTCCTGCCCTTTTGTGGGATGGGATTAGGGAAGGGGGTAGAAAGAGTTTGAAGGCAGACTGGGAGGGATTTGGAAGAGGGAAGAATGGGTGAGCAGGGGGATACATGAAAAAAAAAGACCTTTTTTTAAAAAAAAAAAAATAATAATTAAAAAATAATGCTCCAAACATAGCCACAAATTTGCTGAGTAATATCTTTAGATGTGAAATATAACTTCTCCAGCTGTGAATTGTTGTTTGTGATCCAGCTAATAAAGGATATTTGAATCAAAGTAAAGTACTATTTATGAATTTCCTAAAGAAATATGAGGAGATAGACCATCTGGCTTTCTTATGGAATGTGGTAAACAGTCAAGACACATGGACTAAATTGCACAAATTTTATAGATTTCTTGTTGACATAGGGACAATATACAGTAAAAAGGAAGAGGAGGAAAAAGAAAAGTCAAATACAAAAAGAAAAAGTCCTAATTATTTCTGGATACTTTTTCCGCTTAAGAAAATACTAAATTCCTAACTGTGTGCCTTCAAAAACTCAAGAGGAAATCCATTTGTAGAAAGGACGGTGGAGAAAGAAGAAGAAGGGAGACGTGTGAACTGGCTAGTTTTACATCCACTTAACATAAATTAGAGTCCCCATCAGGGAGGGATCCTCAGTTGAGAAAATGCCTCGGAAAGATACAGCTGTAGGCAGGCCTGTAGGGCATTTCCTTCCTTAGTGATTGAGAGGAAAGGGTCCAGCCCATTGTGAGTGGTGCCATCCCTGAACTTGTGGTCCTGGGTTCTATAAGAAAGCAAGCTGAGCAAACCATGAGGAGAAAGCCAGTAAACAGCACCCCTCTACAACCTCTGCATCAGCTCCTACCTCCAGATTCCTGACCTGTTTGAGTTCCTGTCTGGCTCCCTTCAGTGACGAACTACAGTGTGAAAGTATAAGCCCAATAGACTTTTTCCTCCCCAACTTGCTTTTTTGGTCATGGTGTTTCATGGCAGCAATCGTGACTCTAAGACACCACGGATAGGAAGGAAAAGAGGAGAGAGGGAAGTGGGAAGAAAGGTAGCTCACACAACTGAGGGTATCTGAATTTATTTCAAATGAGTCTACATGTAAAATATACTTGCTTTGAACCACAAAATACTGGAAAATATACATGCGGTGTTTGGAAATGACAGGTTGATCATAGAAGCGCACAATACAACAGTCTCAGTACTCAGAAGGCTGAGACAGAAGCATGACCTCAAATTCAAGGCCTACCTGGGCCATATAGTAAATACAATTGGTCAAGGATATATAGCAAGCCCCTATCTCAAAACCAAATAAAAATAAAGAGTGTTAATTTCAAAATATGTATAATAGAGAATTAGGCAGAAAAGCAAAAGAAACCAAATAAACAAACAGAATACTTTGTAAGTTGAAAGTGATTCTCATAAGGATATTTTTTAATGATTAATATGTAAATTAATAATTTTAAAAGAAAATTTTCTGTTTAAAAATATGTTTTCTATATGTTTTACCTACATATAAGTCTGTGTACTCCATAAGTACAATGCCCACAGAGGCTGGAGAGGTATTGGATCCCCGGGAGCTGAGTTACAGATGATTGTGAGCTACCACGTGAACGTCAGAAATCACACCCAGGTTCTAGAAGAACAACCTGTATTTTTAACCACTGAGTTCTCTTTCCCGTCCCTTTATACCACTTTCAAATGACTTTTTTTTCTATGTACTGTTTTAAATTCCTTTTTAAAGCAACTTCATTTAAATGTAACCCATGCATGATTCAATTCATTCATCTTAGTGTACATCTGAATAGTTTTCAATCTAGTTGTGTACCCGTCAACCACAATCTGATTTAGCACATCTTTCTTACCACAAAAGAACCTCAGATCTGTCAGCAGTTAAGTTTCTCTTTTCCCTCAAAGACAGCTTAGGAAACCACTAATCTACTCTCTATCTCTAGATTTTCCTAGCCTGCGTATTTCACATGAACAGTCATACACTATATGTTACTTTGCTTCCAACTGCATAGTGCACACAAATTCAGGATGTCTTAGACTTCACTTCTTTTGATGGCTATATAGTTCCTTAAGTTTCTATATAAATTTTGGAATCCTTTCCTTAATTTCTGCTACAAAGACAACAGAAAGCATCTAAGATGTTGATAAAAGTTGTACTGATCTGCATATCAGTTTGGGAATTATTATAATCTCAATAAAAAAGTTCACCAGATGTGGTAGTGTTTGCAGGTTCTTCTGCATTTCCAGAGTTGAGGCAACAGAATGGCCACAATTCTGTAGTCATCCTAGCCAGAGTAAAATCTGACTTCAATAAAAAGTCACTGGATCTATGAGATATGAAATATTTTCACTTCTTTATTTGCTTTAGTTAATTCAATGTATTAGTGTGTGTGTGTGTGTGTGTGTGTGTGTGTGTGTGAAACTGAGACTATCAGTCTTAAGTAGCAAGCATGTGTATCCATCTAGCTATCTCATTGACACAGTTTAGTTTAGTTTAGTTTTCAAACAGGTCCTGATATGTAGTTCAGGTTGCTGTTGAACTTCCTAATCCTCCTGCCTCAGCCTTCCAACTGTTGGGGTTACAAGTGTTTATCATCATAACTAGTTTATTTAGATCTTTAAAATGCTGTTTTATCAATGTCTTGTAGTTTAAAGGAGTACAAATTTGCACTTTCTTTTAAATGCCAAAATATTCTGCTCTTTGTAGCTATAGTAAATGGAATTGGTGTCTTGGTTTCATTTTTAGATCATTGCTAACTTAGAAAAGTACAATAGGGCCCCAGTCTCTGGAACCTTGGCATCTGGGCACAATCCATGGACCTTGACTGTCACCCATTGCTGCCCCAATGCCAGGACATCATGGAAGACTCCTGCAGGCTGGTAGCCCCCATTAATACCCCAGTTTGTAGGATCCTGCAATCTAAAAGACTCACTCCATCTCTCAAAGCCACCCATCATCCTGCAATCTCAGTAGCTCCCTGAGACACAGTCTTTGCCAGCCCCTATTTAATCCAAAGTTCCTATTGGATCAAGAGCTCATATTGGATCAAGAGCAGATCTCTGAGACACAGATGTAGCCAGAACAGATTGGATGAAGATCAGTTTCCTGAGATATAGACAAATTCTGAACTAATTTAAGAAAGCAATAGTCACATGCCAGTGCAAGAATACATATAACAACATAAAGAACAATATTTCACTGGTAAAATCTAGTGGTTTTACAACAGCAAGACATGAATTTTTCAATATAGAGGAAGAAGAAGGAAGCAACCTTAAACATAACTTTATAGAGATGATAAAAAGCCTTTAATGAGAAAATTAAAAATCACTTAAACAGTAAAAGACAAGCAAAAAATAGGAAGAGATCAATAATGTCCTTAAAAAATAAAGAAAACCATGAAAAATTAAACAAACAGATGAAGGAAATAGCTCAAGAGTTAAAAACTGACACAGAAGCAATAAAGAAGACACAAACCAAGAAAATGCTGGAAACAGAAAGTCTGAGTAAATAAAAGGGAACTATAGTTGTAAGCATAACCAATGCAATGCAAGAGATGGAAGAGAGAATATCTGGCATGGAAGATTTGAAGTGGAAATAGATACATCAGTCAAAGAAAACACTAAAACCAGAAGATGTTAAGGAAATATGGGAGATCATGAAAAGACCAAATCAAAGAATAATTGGAATACAAAGAGAATACCATCTCAAAGGAACAGAAAAAATATTCAACAAAATCATAAAAGAAAATGAAGATACAAGAAGCTTACAGAACACAAAATAGACTAGATTTCCCTCCCAAGTCTACTTGGCACATAATAATCAAGCCACTAAACATATAGAATAAAGAAAGAATATTAATAGCTATGAAGTAAAAAGGGCAAGTAACTTATACAGGCAGATCCATCAAAATAATACCAGTCTACTCAATGGAAACAATGAAATCCAGAAAGTCCTTGACAGGTGTTATACAGACACTAAAAGACCACAGATGCCAATTCAGACTACTGTACCCAACAAAACTTTCAGTCACGATAGATGGAGTAAACAAGATATTCTATGACAAAACCAGATTTAAATAATGCCTATCCACAAATCTAGCCCTACAGAAAGCACTAGAAGGAAAACTCCAACCTAAAGAAGCTAGATCCATAAAACCACAAGCAAGAGATAATCCCATGGTAGAAAACCCCTAAAAAAGGGAAACATATACACTATCATCAAAAATAACAGGAATTAATAATCACTTGATATTAATATCCCTTAATATCAATGCACTCAACTCACCTATAAAAATATACAGGCTAACAGAATAAAAACAAAAACAGAATCAATCCTTCTGCTCCATACAAGAAACACACCTCAACTTCAAGGACAGGCACTGGTTCAGAGTAAAGGGTTGAGAAAAGACTTTCTAATCAAATGCACTTAAGAAACAAGCTAGCATAGCTATTCTAATATTTAAGAAAATAGACTTCAAACTAAAACTAATCAAAAGAGATCAGGTAGAACAGTACAAATTCATCTCAGAAAAAGTCCATAAAGATGAAGTCTTATTCTAAACATTTATACCCCCAATACAAGGGCACCCATATATGTAAAAGAAACATTACTAAATCTTAAATTTTTTATCAAACCCCACACACTAATAGTGGGACACTGTAATACCTCACTCTCACAAATGGATACATCTATCAGACAGACACTTAACAGAGAAATAAGGGATCTAACAGATTTTATGACTCAGATGGACTTAACAGATACATGCAGAACATTCTTAGCATTCCATGGAACCTTCTCTAAAACTGATCACATATTTGGTCATAAAGAAAATATGAATAGATACAAAAAATAGAAATAAACCATTGTCCTATAAGACCACCATGATCTAAAGTTAAAGTTCAACAACAACACAAACCACAGAAAGCCTACAAAGTCATGAAAACTGAACATCTCTCAATTAAACAACTCTGGGTCAAGGAAGAAGTAAAGAAAGAAACTAAAGACTTCCTAGAATTCAATAAATAAATAATCTAAAATATACTCACACTTAAGGGACACAATGAAAACAATGCTAAAAAGAAAGTTTATAACACTAGGTGCCTACACTAAAAATGGAGAAACCTCACACAAGAGACTTAACAGCTCAGCTGGAAGCTCTAGAACAAATAGAAGCAACCTCACCCAGAGGAGTAGATGGCAGGAAATAATTAAATTCAGGCTGAAATCAATAAAATTGAAACAAAGAGAACAGAATCAATGAAACAAAAAGTTGGCTTTTTAACAAGATAGCCAAACCCTTAACCAAACTAACCAAAGTTTAGACCTAGAGTAAAACCTAATACTACTAATCAAAGAAAGGTAACAAGATGAGTGAGACTATTCAAATTAACAAAATCAGAAATGAAAAGAGGTACATAATGGTGTAGAGCCATAGGGTGTGAGATTCATATGTTAGCCAGGACAGAGAGGTTTCCTGTTAGTTGTACCTTACTGAGCTTTTATTGCTGTGTCTTGTATCAGAAAAGGTTAATGAGCTTCTGAAATGCCTTTATGGTCCGGGGAGATGTTCATGTTGAGCTTCGTTTCTCTTATTCTATTGATACAGCATATTGTGTCAGTTAAATGAAGCAGGGTGAGGAAACTGAACGCAAAAACAGGATAAGAAGAACATGAATGTTACAGAGCCAGCATAGGATACAACGTCCAGATATAACAGGCAGGGATGGAATTACCAGAGGAATAACATAAGAAAGTTCTTCTGAGAGAAAGGAGATAGATTTTTAAAACTACCCACCCAATGACCAGCCCACCAGGTGACCAGCATGGTGGCTGAGCATACAATCACCCCAGGTAAAATTACTACACAATATCAGAATACTGGAGATGTAGAGAATACTTAACCTATGTCTACCTATCTTCATGGTCACTGGGGTGAAATCTGCAATTTGTATCATTGCTTCCTTGCAGGTAAGGTTTGACTCACTCCTCTGATTTCTTTACAAAGTTTTTGTTTTGTTTGTTTTTTCTTTGATTTCTGCAGATTGGAAGTGTGCTTTGGAACAACTCTTTAGGATATATTTTATGTGGGGGTATGGAATTACTGGCTGGTAATTCCAAAATCTGTCACATCAGCATATGGTTGCAATGTTTGTGTCATCAAACTTATATTTTTTTCTTGTTGTTTCTTGGAAGGTCTTATAATCTTTTTTTAAAGCTACATAGGATGAACTGAGTAATAGAAACAGAGATAAAGAGCCTATAGTATAAAGAATTATGTCAGTTTGGCTAGGAGTAAAATTGTGTGTATCTCCACCTTATGGAGTCTGAATGGCTGATTTCCTATGGTTACAGAACAGTTTGAATATCCTGGAAACTAGTTGACACGGAGAATAAGAGGGGAAATGTTCTCCCTTCTAATCCATTTGATCACACTAGTACAGCTTCCAAGTGTGGTTATGTAACAAGGCTCAGACCTTAGCACAACTGAGACCATGTCAGAGACACCATTCTGACCGTAAAACACATAACATAGGTCCCAATACCTGCCAACATGGGAAAAAAAATCTAATCCATCAAAAACCTAGTCAGTAACTCCAGAAAATGTGCTTACCTTGCTTTTTGGCTTCTGTAGTTCTTGCTAACTGAAGTGTGACAACTAGAATGTGGGCTCTGTAAATAAATGGCAAAGGGAATTAAAGTTCAGGGCTGCATGATTCAAACAAGTGCCACTGGCCAGCATGATTTATGCAAGTGCCACCAGCTAGCAGTCCTTTCTTGTTGGCTTTCTTAGTGTCCATGTGATAATCTGTGGTAGATTTTCAGTTGCTGATCACCCAAGGCAGCTACAACATCCTGGCACTTTTAACTACTGTCTTCCACATCTTGTCTCCATGTCCACAGCATCCTCTGAAGATGTAGTCACTTCTCTAACTGATGTGGATGTGGATATCAGTTTGGATTATTTGATCTTCCTGATGTGACTCTTTAATACTCTATGACCTTAACAAATCCCAAATTTTATAAGATCCGCCATTATTTCTTGCTGTAGACTTGTGTACAGCTATAATAGTTAACATTGTTAATATGACTAAATCCAAAATCACCGAGAAGACAGCCTCTGGGCATTCCTGGGAATAATTCTGTGGATTAATTAGCTAAAGTGAAGGGGAAATATACATCTTAACTGTGGGTGGTACCTTTGCATATGCAGTCCTGATCTAAATAAAAAGGAGCTGTGTCAGATCAGGGTGATTGACAGGTCAGGATTACTGATTGACTACAGCTACAACCAAGTCAGTCACAAACAAATGGTGGTCTGAATAAGAATAAATCCTATAGGCTCATATATTTTAATGTTTAGTCACTAGAAAGTAGAACTGTTTGAAAAGATTTAGGAGATGTGACCTTGATGGAGGTGGCCTTTGAGATTTCAAAACCAGGATGTAAATCTTAGCTACTTTCCCTGATACTTTCCCATGTTCTCCACTGTGGTGGGACTGCTTTCTGTATGCAGTTCTGTTTTGGTCTATGTAGAGCACTGTAGAAGAGGGTGGAGGATCAGAGGAGAGACAGGTAGAAGGAGGGTGGAGTCAGTTAGTCTCCAGCTAGCCACCAAAGGAGCAGCATGTAGGAATACAGGTGTGAACTGGGCCACAGCCACATGGCCAGGTAAATTAATAAAAATGGGTTGAATTAAGAAGAAAGAGCTAGGGGCTGGAGAGATGGCTCAGCGGTTAAGAGCACTGTCTGCTCTTCTAGAGGACCCGGGTTCGATTCCCAGCACCCACATGGCAGCTAACAACTGTCTGTAGTTCCAGTTCCAGGCAAACACCAAGGCAAATAAAGTTTTAAAAAAAAAAGAAAGAAAAAAAGAAGAAAGAGCTAGCTAGTAATGTGCCTGAGACATAGGCTAAACAGCATGAAATTAATATAAGCATCTAAGTCATTTCTTTGGGGAATAAAAGTTGCTGTGGTCTAGGTCGGACCTCTGGCCCAAACAGGGCTGGAAATCATTTACAACAGATGGTGCCCAACGTGGGGTGCCAGATGTAGCTGAACTACCAGACATAGCTGAACTACCACAACTGATTCTCAATAAAATCAGTTAACGTTTATCAGGGAAAGAGACACTTATGGGTACAAAAAAACAATTCTAGGAGAAAAAAAAAGATGGAGTGCTTCTTCCCAGAGCACGCTGGAACCAAGAGAGCAAGTAACTTTGGGGCCAGGATCTCTGATGTTGCTGGCTACACCCCATCAGGATCCACTTTCTTGACATCACAAGTGTTTATCTAGGTAAATTCTGACTTTCCCCTATACCTCACCACGATATTAATAAACTAGTTTTTGAAACTGTAAGCAAAACTCTAATTAAATGCTTTCTTTTATAAGGGTTCCTTGGCCATGGTATCTTTTTACAACAATAGAACAGTGACTAAGCAAGTACCCAGTGCTCAATAGGGTGAAAATCAGTGTCAAAGCCACAAACATCAGCGATCCAAGAGCTAAAATACAATTGACAAGTGTATATTGAGCAGGAGATGGACCAGAAGGCCCAGCAGGTGCAGTACCAACAGCATATAGTAATCAGCCTTTCCCATGAGCTGGGGAAGACATATGAGACTGTGTCAGTTACAATCTCAGCAAAGTGCTGGCTTTATAGCACCAACCCTTCACCATGGATGAATGTACCTGCATCTTCTAGACTCTTTTAGACTAGAAATACAAGGAATGATCCATAGCTGACCTTGCCAAGGCCATTGTATACTCCTCACTGAAGGAGTAGTACTTCAAGGAGTGGGATCCTTTGAGAATATTATCTATGGCACCCAAGTCATTTCCAAGTGAAAGATCCTCCTGGAAAATGACTAGCTACAGTCTCATGACAACCAATCCTCACATGCCTTTTTCAAACTCATGTGGGAGATCTAGATCCTTTTGTTCAAAATGTCCTCACTCAGTGGCAGCCTGGGAATTTTGAAGCTACAATAGATTTTCTGAGTAGCTAGTAAACATCCTCCCAGTGTGGATTCTAGAAAACATCCTGAGTGGATGCATCTACCCATGGCCCAGGAGGTAGACAGCTGGAATCACTGTGATAGACATCATTACTATCTTCTTGTAGCATGTCTTGGAGGCCTTACACATGGCCTGGGGCCATTATACTTCTGAATGTATATCAAGTTGTCTAGTGCCCTTCAGAAGCAGCACTTCAGAGATGCCTCTAACAAGCTCATCCTGCAGTCCTGGAAAGGAGTTGTCATGCTAGAATCCTGGGGGCTTTTATTGTCAAGAACATCCATCCAACTCAAGCTGGAGGTGGTGGTTTGAGTAAAAATACCCCCATAGGCTTATAGATTTAAAGTAGCAATATTTAAAAGAATTAGGAGGTGTGGCTTTGTTAGAGCAAGTTTGTCACTGGGGGTGGGTTTTGAGGTTTTAGAAACCCATTCCAAGCCTAGAGTCTCTCTCTCTTACTGCTACCTTCAGATCTGAATGTAGAATTCTCAACTACCATGTCTACTCGCGTGCTGCCATGCTCCCTGCCATGAGGGTAATGAACTAAAATTCTAAAACTGTAAACAAACCCCAATTAAATGATTTCTGGTATAAGAATTGCCATGGTCATGGTGACTCTTCACAACAATAGAACACTGGGCCTGTGCTTGAGTGAGCTAATCAGCTCCTACAGCAGCACATGGATGCCTTCTTCTGGCTGATGAACTGGTAAGGAATGAACTTTGTTTCCAGCCTACTTGGGCTTCTTGAGGAGCACTTCTTTCCACCACAAAGAGTTTGGATCGTGTATTTTTGACAGTAATAGCCTCAGGAAGAGTTTACCAGGTGACCTGGGCTGGAAAGTCATGTTCTTAGACCAGGTACCGACACAAGTTCAAAGTAGCACTTGATATCATGAATAGGGCTATGTCCTCCAATGTTGGTGACTGTGTGCAGCCAGATGTAGAAGAGAACATATCCTATCTCATGTATATGGAGGATAAAGATCTAGACTGAGGCCATTCAGGGCCACCATGTAGCTGGAAACATAGTACAGGAAGGGCAGAAATTGGTGTGGCTGTCAAGTCTGTGCTCATTACTTTTTTTTTGAGACAAGATTTTTTTGTGTAACTCTGGCTGTCCTGAAATAGGTATTCTTTGTAGATGAGGCTGGCCTCAAACTTACAGAGGCACACCTCCCTTTGCTTTTCAAGTGTTGAGATTAAAGGCCTGTGCCACCACCACCTGGCATGTATCCATGAATTTTAAAGACCTCACTGTAGGAGAGGTTTCTGGCCCAGCCTAGCCCTGAGATCTAGACCAGCAGTTCCAAATAGTCATGCAAAGTCTTATATTAGTTACATGCTGCTTGGCCTATGGCTCAGGCATATTGCTAACTAGCTTTTGCATCTTAACCCATTTCCATTAATCTGTACTGCTACATGACTCATGGCTTACTTATTTCTTTATATCTTGCTTCTTGGGTGACTGAATTGTGTCTCCTGTGACTCTGTCCTCCTCCCCTGTATGTATGCTTGGATTTCCTGCCTGCTTCTAAGATGCCTGGAATAGGTCAAAACAGTCCCTTTATTAACCAATGATATTCACAGCATACAAAAGGACATACCACACCACTTCCCCTTTTCTATCTAATCAAAAAATTTTCAGTTTTAACATAACAAAATTACATATAACAAAACAGCTATCAAGCAGGAATTATAACTACAATATATAATCTATTTGCATTTAACAAAATTAAAGAAAATATTCTATCATCTACCTTATCCTTGTGAGTCTAAAGTTTCACATCTAATTTACTTTTTATTACAACGAGAGAGAACTATTATTATAACTATCTAATTTTCAACTCCATCAAAGGATATAATATTGCCTGAGTAAACAGAAAGTACAAGCAACTTCCAAAAACCAAGAAATGACGGAGATGACATCTGGCTGCCTAAAAAATCATCCAAAGTTCCTTTGTAGCATTGGGGCATTTATCTTCAGCCTATAGGCCTAGAATCTCTATCATATCTTTCAGCAAAGCAAAATATTTGAAGGACTACTCTACCCATTCTGGCATATTTCATCAGTCACTTCTTCTTGTGTCCTAAGGATGTCTGGCAGTTTTCTCTGTAAATTAGGAACCTGACGGACCATCTCATCTTGTTCTGCCAAAGTTCAGAGGTCAATTTCCTATGAGTCCTGCATGTACAGTTTATACAGCATATTGTCAGACAGTTGAGGCAAGAACATTTTCTTGTCCAATGGTTAACTTTTGCCACAAAGAAAGTAAACTCCACATAGAGTTTCTTCAGTGCCCATCAACCTCTAGAAATAGATTGGTGCTGCTAGGAGCAGAGCTATCTCACTGTCCAGAAAAAGTCTAGTTCTTAAAATGTTTTAAATGCCATATTCTGCAGGTCTTTGAAGTATTTGAAGATTACCAATCTAATTGAAAAGTATTTTTGTATACCTAAAAAAACCTAACTAACATGACTATAGCTTTAGTTGTTGTAGATGATTATTAATCTGCATTTCTTAATTGTACATTATAATTTTAAAGAAATTACATAAGCATAATATCTTAAGCAAGAGTAAAAATATACATGCAGTATGACAAAACTGACCATAAATTTGTATCAATAAACCAAAATTCAAACCAATGTAAATTATTTTGAGATTAACAGCCATTTTGGATTAAAGTAGATTCAATAATCTATCTCTTATAATAATTCTATGTCATACCCTCACTTTTCCTTAGAAAGTTATTTAATATGACCATTAATCATTTATAATAAAACAAACATTTATAAATAATATTTTGGGAATTTGGGCATAGCTGCTGACTGAGGGGCACTGGCAATCTCATGGGGTTCCTGAGGCTGAATCATCTTAGTTGGCAGCCTTGAAGCTGATGTGGCCATCTCTTCCCATCAGAGTTTTTTTTCAGGGGGTCTTCTTTGATCAAACCATATTAGCCTGGAAGCAATTCACAGATTCTCATCTTCTTTGGAAAAACAGGAAGAATCTCTTCTCCAAAACAACATATATTTAGACACAAATTTCAAAGTCAAGATGCCTTTAAAAATGGGGTTCAGAACTAAAGAGCGAATTCTCAGCAGAAGAATTATAAATGGCTGAAAAGCACTTGAAAAAGTGCTCAACATCTTTAGCCATCAGAGAAATACAAATCAAACCATCTTTGAGATACCCCCTGACACCTGTCAGATTGGCTAAGACAAAAGGCACAGATGATAGCCTATGCTGGAGAGGGTGCAGAGCAAAGGGAACATTCCTCCATTGTTGGTGGGAGTGTAAGCTTGTTCAGCCACTCTGGAATGCAGTATGGTGGTTCCTCAGAAAACTGGGAATCAATCTACCCAAGGATCCAGCAATACCACTATTAGAAATATACCCTAAAAATGCACATTTGCACCCCAAAAGCATTAGCTCAAGTATGTTCATATCAGTGTTATTTGTAATAGCAAAAATCTTGAAAGAACCTAGGTGCCCCTCAACTGAAGAATGGATTAACAAACTGTGGTACATCTACACAATGGAGTACTACTTGGCAGTAAGAAAAAATGATATCCTAAAATTTGTAGGCAAATGGATAGATTTGGAGAATATCCTCCTGAGCGAGGTATCACTAACTCAGATAGATAAGCGGGGGATATATTCACTCATTAGTGGACTTCAAACAAAAAGCAAAGCATTCCCAAATTGCAAACCATAACCACTGAACAGGCTGGAATCTAAACATCTTGGGCCAGCACCCTGGATGAGGATAGTCAGAGGAACATCTGACCAAGTCTGGAGTGGATGCTGAACTAAGCTACCTTGGAACCTCCTGCACTTTCTGTGGAGGAGATGAGCAGATGGGGAGAAGAAAGAGTGACTGAGAGGAGTGGGAAGGGTAAGGGAGTTTGAACAAGGGAATACATAGATAAAAAAATGAGACTTTATTCAAAAATAAGAAAACCAAAACCAAAATAATTAGAAAAAAAGATACCTTTAAAATATATGTGTGTTTAACTTAGTAGCCTTTATAATCAAATAGCTCATTAACAGTTACAAACATTTAAAAAACCCACAACAAGAACTGTAATCCAGACTTTTTGTGTATTTTCCATCTTTATGTGGTACATATATATGTATATGTATATATATAACTCTATTTCTCTTTTTTAAAAGAACTTTTTCTACCCTCTTTCTTTTTCTTTTTTTCTCTCCCAGCCTACATATTCTTTGTTACACATATTATAACCCATTTAGAGGTTTTCTCCATCTGAATCTGTTTTATTGCATATCCTTAATCATTTTTCTAACCAGAAGAACTTTTAAAATGCTAGACTGTAAAGCGCTGCTTTAGCTGCTGACACCGTCTCACTCAGCTTTTCAACATGGCGGAGATACCAGAGCCATGGCTTACATTCCCAATTCTGAAAAGCAGTATTAAATATTGTGGAGCTATTTGCCACCCCAACTCTAGGGAATCTTAGGGTCCACACTGCTACCAAGTAGAACACTAATGCCCGCTGTTCATAAACTCCATGTAAGCATTTGGCAGCAGGGCCTCTTAAGATCTACATTGTTTTTGTCACTAAGGCTGAGTCAGGAAACGTCTCTTAAAGGAGCTGTGCATCTGCTTGCTGCCAGCAAACAGGACCTTCTCAGAAAAGCTGCTACTAAGAAGTTGTCTTTGACTCTGTCCTCTTTTTGTCTGCAAGAGCAGTAATTTAAATCCATCACAAGCAGCTTGAGCTTACATCTAGGATCCTGTGAGACTTCAGGACCCAGCCTTATTGCAGTTTAAGCTGCTCACTACAAACCTACCATTTTGTAATTCAAACCCACACACCTCACCATCTCTGTACTATGTTTCACATCAGAGATACAATTTGGAAGCTGTTTTTGGCTTTGTTTCTGTGATCTAGAACTCTTTTAAAGCTTTCTCAGGCTTTATGTGGGTGTGTTGCCAAACATTAAAGCACCATTTGTAATATGAAGTTTCTGGCCTGCCCAGCCTGTGGTCAGGAGCAGCAGACCCACAGAAACACACAGACTCTTATGTTAATTACATGCTGCTTGGCCTATGGCTCAGGCATATTGCTAGCTAGCTCTTGCTTCTTAATTCAACCCATTTCCATTCATCTTTCCTGCCATGTGGCCCATGGTTTACCTATTTCTTTACATCTTGCTTCGTGGGCAGTTGTATTGCATCTCCCCTGACTCTGCCCTCCTTCCCCTTTATCTACGCTTGCAAACAGTCCTTTTATTAACAAATGATATTCACAACATACAGAAAGACGTTTCACATCACCTCATTGAGACCAAGGTCAAGGAATACAACACTGAATGCCTGCCCATTATTGAAAGGCAGCATGAGGACAAGCAGCTATATTCTTTACTCCTATGAAAATAAACATCAACTGAAGCATTGTCTTTATGAAAGATAAATTGAGCCTGGATGCCCAGTTCCTGCAGAGTCTCATCCACCTGCCTAAGTATAGAGTTGTCAGACCCTGCTCCCAAGATGGATGTGGGTGAGTCAATGATGCTTTAGGGTGATCCCTAGCTCTGGCAAAGGAAATATTTCTTCCGCTCTCAACTTTGATTAAAGAAGCTTCTTATTGTAGTGATTAGTTGTTAGTGTACAGACTCATAACCCTCCAAATGGGCAGATTATATGATTAGGAGCACTCAGGTAAAAGATGAGACAACTGTATCAACCATTCCTGCCTACAAGAAAAGGACAGTTTAGAAAAGAAATGTAAGAACTAGATGATGGGAGTGATGCTGTGAAATGCTGTCTTCTGCATAGAACATTACTGCTGTACACATGAACTCAGAGTAGCTGTGATTACCTGTAAAGTATAAAGCTTTTAAAAATTCCAGCATGAATTATGGCTAGTCTACCATAGGTCCCATGGTTGATGATTACCGAGGGAGTAACGGTTACTTTGTTTAAAAGAGGTAGGTTCCCATGGCCCAGTAGATGAGTCAACAGCCATGTCCACATAAGGTGCACTAATTAGACTCAATGCATTAAATAAAACAAAATATTTTAAAGATGCCATGAGGTTTGGAAGGAAATATATTGTGGGTACCTTAGAACAAGTTCAAAGTGAAGATAGAAAGGTACGTTTGATAAGATATTTTATATACATTTATGAAATTTTCAAAAACTTTGCATATGCAAAATTCAATGCTTTAACCTGTAGTTACCAGGCATAACAGTTCACCAGGGAAAGATATAACATGAGCTGTGACTTTAGCCATGCATCTGTCTGCCCCAAATTCACACACAGCACACATCTCCCCCACCACCCACAAAACAAGATAGTATCTTCTGGATTTTACTACACTGGTCTGAGATTTAGCTTGCTCAAAGAAGGCATCAACAGTAGCTCCTGGGCTTTTTCTGCTCCATGTGTAGCTGGGTAACTATAAGCATAGTCTACTAGCACCCTGATAACTGGGCTCTCCCAAAATGCTCACTCATCTCTGGGTAGTCCCTCCAGCTTTGATACATGGAATCAATAGATGGGGTGTTTTTAAAGGCACTTGTAAGGTGTCCATGGACTGAGAACATCTCAGAAACACAGAGATAGCTAGCTCCTACATGACTTTCTAACTATGAGCAAAAAGGTTCAGTGGCAAAGAATATTAGTCATGACAACCTGTACTTTTTGAGCCGACTTTTCCATTTAACTGACCACCCCAATGTCCTTTTAAAGGAGGACATTGACATGGACATATACTGGAGACATGACTCAACTGTTAAAAGTGCTGGCTGTTCTTTCAGAAGTCCAGAGCTCAGTTCCCAACATCCACATGGAAGCTCACAAGTATCTGTAACTCCAGTTCTAGGATACTAAACACCCTCCTCTGACTTCCTCGGGTATGCAGGCAAAACACTCATACACATAAAATTTTTTAAAGGGAATAGCTTTTTTATTTTAAAGCCTTTCTGCAGTGTGTAGGAAGCCCAAATATAATAGGAATGTTAGACTCTGGTCTTCAGAGCTTCCCACAAGTATTTCTCATGTAAGTTTTTTTCCCAAATATGTGTACAATGATATCTAATACAGTCAATGTAAAGCTGAAGTTTTTCCCTGTGGTGGAAATGCTCTCTGTATGCTGTAAATAAAGGACTGTTTTGGCCTATGTACAGCACCGTAGAAGTGGGTGGAAGATCAGAGCACAAGCAGGTAGGAGAAGGGCTGAGTTAAGTCAGTAGCCATCCGACCCCCAAAGGAGGAACATGTAGAGGTATGGGCTGAGCCACGGGCTGGGCCACATGGCGGGAAGATTAATAGAAATGGGTTGATTTCAGATGAAAGAGCTAGCTAGTAATGTGCTTAAGATATGGGCCAAACAGTATAAAGTACGTAAGTGTCTGATTCATTTCTTTGGGGGACAAAAGCTGCCGCGGACCAGGTCCAAACCTCTGGGCCCAAACAGGCCTGGGAAACTTTCTACAACATTTCCCAGCGTGGTTTCTCTGATGCTCAATTAAATGAACTTGTAACATGGAATTTTTTCCTGCACTCCTTGAATCAGAAGGTAATTTGTTATTCTGTGCTATGATAAAACACTATTGCCATATTCAGCATGGTTTGGTCCTGAAAACATGACTTCTATAACCAGGGCACAGAAAATCTGACGTTGGGTGGGCTGTGTTTTCTCTGGTTGGGCAGCCCCAATTATAATAACAACAAGCAGAACCTAAGCATATTTGTTTTATACATTTGATTCAAGGAGCCAGATTTATTTTATACATTTGAATAAGAAGGCAGTTTCAGCTCATCATTAGGTGATTTCTGTAGGTGAGCGGTCTCAGGCTATAAGCATCCTGGAGGAGGACACTGAGGCTGATGCTTTCTGTACACTCTGTCAACATTTGTGCACAGACCAGAGGAAGGCTTTGCCAATTTTCTGAGCCTGTCCCAAAGAAGATTTTGCTAATTCCCATGATTCTGAGCTATTGAGGTTCTTATCAATAATACACATCCACTTGGGGCTTTTTCCATTCCCCACACACCATGACTTATGCAGTTTACAGCAGAACTTTTGGAGCTTACTGTTCCAGAGAGATAAAAGTCCATTGTGGCAATAAGAGGCAGGTGTGTTAATAGAATAAAAGCTGAGAGCTGAAATCTTCAAACACAAGCCCAGAGCACAGAGAGGGGAGGGAGGGAGGAAGGGAGAGATGGAGAGAGAGAGAGAGAGAGAGAGAGAGAGAGAGAGAGAGAAGGAGGGAGAGCACCATAGAACCCATTGAGAATTGCATGAAGGCTTAAAGCTTCAAAGCTTGTCCCCACTGATATAATTTCTCCTGGGAGGTCACATATCCTAGACAACCTATACACCACCACCATCACCAAGTATTTAAATGCCAGAGCTATGGGGGAAATTTCTCATTCAAACCAGTACAGAAGGGTTTTATCTTGGGGTTTTTATCACTGTGAAGAGACACCATGACCACAGCAACTCTTAGAAAGAAAATAGCTAATTCAGGTGGCTTGCTCACAGTTTCAGAGCATATCATCATGGTGGGGAGTATGGCAGCATGCAGGAGACATGGTGTTGGACAGATAGCTAGGAGTCAGTCCTACGTCTGGAAGTAGACTGGCAGACACACTGAGGGAAGCTTGGGCAAAAGAGACCCACCCCAAAGCTCGCCTTTACAGTGACATACTTCCTCTAACAAGGCCACACCTCCTAATAGTGCCACTCCCTTTGTGGGCCATTTCCTTTCAAACCACCACAGATTTCTCACCAGTGTGGATTTCTTGGTACACAATGTAGTCAGAACTACAGTTAAATGCTATCTCTTAGCCTATAGACTGCAAGTTTGTCCCCTTTATATATAACTGATGCCTAGTTAATTTGTCAACATGTGGGGTCTCTATGAGTGCACTCTCAACTTCTTAAATTTGTTTGAAGTGTTACTCCATGTTTAAAGCTATTCTGGCCTACTAGAATACATATACTACCTCGATGGAAACAGCCCACTGTTTCCATAGTGGATGCAAACCTTTCAAAGATGTGAAAATTGGGAAATACTTTAGCTACAGTTAACACTGTGTCACATATCAGTGTGTGTTTGCCATTTGATGTCTGGCCCTACTGCATCATTTTCATGCCACTGTGACCAAAACACCTAAGGAATTACTGGAGAAATTTTGGCTCACTAGTTCAGAGATTATTTCTCGGTAGAAGGGGATAGCAGAGCATGGCAGTTCACATCACGGTGGTGAAGGAGTTGGGAGAGAGGAATAAAGGTATAGACCACAAAGACAAACATTACTTGGGGGTGGTTATGTCTCTGCTCACCTAAAGAATTGGAGGCTCTGTTCATCAGAGAAACTGCCATGGGATGAGACATTTGTACACTTCTGATTCTAATTTGACATCTTCAAAAAATCTTAGCTTTTTAGACTATTAGATGATTTAGACTATTTAGTATCTGCCAGGCCACAGTCACAGACCTGATATGGGCTGATGCCCTAAAGTTGTCTCTCAAGGTCCATTTCCAATATATTTGTATGGTCTATAATCAGGATTCCTTGGAAGAACAAAACTGATATGATTTATTGGAGTAGCTTACAGATTTGTTTAGCTAATTGCTGTGTGTTCTGACAGAAAGATCAAAAATCCAGTAGGTTATTCAATGCATGAGGCTCGATGTCTCAGGTGGTCCTCAGACTGTCCCAGCAAAGTGATTCTCCAATCAAGAAAATTCCCCACAAGTATGCTCAGAAGCTTGGGTTCTAGTTGATTCCAGATAGAGACAAGTTTCCATCAAAGATCATGTGATCTGCATCTGTCTTTGGTTTCTGGTTATCCTGGTGTTGCCTAAGAACAAAGTTTCTATCATTTAAGCTTGGAACTGACTAAACCAAGTTATGAAATGAGGAAAATGGAAGCCAAGCAGCTCATGCTTTTCCTGGGCCCCAAGAATGAAAACTGTTGGTGGATACATTTTTTTTTTTAATGTGACAACCAACAACTCTCTGTTTTAAGTAGTATATTGCTGCTGCCCTTGCCTATTTAACAAGTTCTCTCTGTAGTGTGCAGACTGACCTCATTCTATTAGTTCAAATCCTCACCATGTAAATAAGGGTTATCCAAAACTCCTTTAAAATGTTCATCTCTGCCAGGTATAGTGCTTCACACCTTTAAACTCAGCATTAGAGAGGGAGAAGCAGGCAAATCACTGTGAGTTCAAGGCCAGCATGGCCTGGTCTCTCTAGTGAGTTTCAGGCTAGCCACAGCTACACTGTAAGACTCTGTCTCAAAAACCACAAGTAAATTTATAAACTAAATAAATAAAATGTTCACCTCTGTGGAGAATTAACTAATCTCCCCTTTGACACACATATTCCAGAACTTGCTGGAGCAGTGGTAGACATACCTTAATGTCTCTGTGCAGTTTACTGGTTTACTCTGAGTGTATAAGAGCAGCAGCATCTGAGACTGTGTGCTGAGACTCTCTAGATGTCTGTTTTCCCAACCATTTCTTTACCAGCATTTTAACCAGCTGTCCAACAAGTGATCCACCTTTACATTGGTGAGAATCTTGATTTTCATTAAAATGGATATTGATTTAGCTTTCTGACTCTGTGCTTGTAAGGTAGGATGAACTCCCAACCCATCCTCCAATCAGTACAGAAAACACTCAGACACCAATTTCTCGGCACAAAGGAGAATTATTACCATGGTGGGGCAAGCAGGCAGTGGGGGAGACTGTAAAAGCACATAGCAAGCAGCAGCAGGCTTTTTTTAGCAAGCAGCAGCAGGCTTTTTTTTTTTTTTTTTTTTTTTTTTTTTTTTTTTTTTTTTTTTTTTTTTTTTTTTTTTTTTTTTTTTTTTTTTTTTTTTTTTTTTTTTTTTTTTTTTTTTTGCAGTGGGTAGTCTATGGTAGATGAGTTGGTAAGTCCTGATTGGACATGTTAATTAAATAATGAATTTTGATTGATCAACTTTGGTGTTTTGTCCCAGGAGTCTGTCAGTAGCCAAATAAGGGAATGGACCTTGGGGACTAGCTTTAGAAATGCAACCAAATGGCTTTTTGCAAGTGGGAGAAGTGTAAAAGGGAAAACCCATCAGTATCATGATGTCATGCTCTGCTCTGTCTTTGCCATGTTCAAATAGGACTGTTGAGAAAGCCCTTCAGTGCTTGTGTTTCTTCAACAGTTTCAAGATGATCTCTACTTAATAAAGAAATGGTGATTGCTCCTGTGATAGACACAGTTAGCACATATTTCTATAGTAGACTCGGTAGGCATGTTCTATGACTTATGGAGTACAGGACTAACCCAAGTAAAAGAGAAGAGTGGTGGGAAGTCCCTGATCAAGCCGAACTTTGCAAAGAACAGGGAAAGGTGGTACCACTGTTAAGTGCTATTCTCTGCATTTGCTGACAAAACATACATTGTGGCCATCAAGGACAACTGGCAACGTTTGCTCCCTACGAATCACTGGAGCAGCTGACTATCTGAGCCATGAACCTGCAGGACTCTGCCCACTTAGACAAATTCAATATCTCAAATTTCTTCCATGTGAAGAACATTAAAAATAACAGATCCAGATGAGGCAATGACCAGACAGAATCTATCTTATTATTTAAAACACACCAATGCTAATACCTGAGAGATACTCTACAGCACCTCTACAGGAGATTCAAGAGAAATGAAATCTTAGCAGTCACCATGAAGATGCCTGAGAAGAGAAAGGTGGACCAGTTGAATGTTAACCCATATTCACTGGGAAAGCTTAGCACATCCTTAACCTGCACTGCCCTGGTGCCATAGACCACACATGAAGCAGCTGTCATGGTCAAGTTTGTCATGAAGGGCTACACAGGGTTGCACATCAACAAGGGAGACCTTATCTTGGAGCCACATTGTGACCTGAACCCTGGAGCCTGAAAGAACTTCATCACTTTTATGTGACGTACTATTATGATAGCCCCATCTTTTATAAGTCCATTAGGAACTTTGTGGTCTAGGGCTGGGGTTGACTCTACAGGCAGAGACATAGGTGGTGAGTCTTACTAGGATAAGCCTTTCAAAGAGGAGTTCTGCCCCATCTCTCACATGTTGGAGTGCTCAGCATAGCCAATTCTGAGCCCAACGCCAATCTCAGTTCTTTAGCATGTTACATTCTCATGCTTACCTGGGTAAGAAGCATAAATACCACCTTGGGAGATTTGACATGCTGGCAGGTATGAAGAATGTGAAAGTGATTCCCAGACTGACTTCCCTAATGAAGAAGTATCCAACCACAGTGTTTGTAGATCCCTGTGAGGAGGCAGATGCCCAGATATCCCAGGAATGAGATAAGACACAGCACCAGGTAGTCCCAAAGGCCAAGAGTGAAATGAGCCTGTCCCAGTCTGGAAGCCAGGTCCTTCAGACATACCACCAGGGATGGACAAGGACTTTCACCCAGCAGCAGAAAAGCCGTCAACCAATTAGCACAACTGTCCACATGGTCAAGAAAAGCCTAGCCAAGGTTTGGGGAACTTTAGCTCCTGATCCTGATCCTTCCCTTTTCTAGGGTGTTTTCATCCTTCTACGGGGGCAGCTATCATATTTTCTGTCATTATCGGTTCAAGACAAGTGAGTCTAAAGCTTCATGGAAGGTCCGTCTCGATGGCCTCCAAGCTATGTACAGTTAGCCTGGAAACCTAAGCATACTTACCCTTGTTAGGATTTTAGTAGAGATAGAAAAGAGAAAAGGAAAAGTTAGGAGTTATTTAGAGCTTAGAAAAGAAGACTCCCAGAAGTGTACTGAGGCCTAGTACTCTTAAGAAGTAACCCCTGAGGCTGTGTGGTCTCTGGAAATGGTGGTGGCAAAGGACAGTTGCATCTCAGTTCTGTTTATGGCAAAATCAGCAGAGCCCAAATAAACCAGCAAATTGGGGAACATTAGTTCTGCACATAGAAGAATGGTAGAGAACTGACCAGTGGTTGAGCACCAGATCTCAGCTTTACCTACTGTATCTTTGGCAAGAAAGAAACAGTGATTTCTACAGCCCACGTCTAATCTTGGCTTAGTGCTTTATTTTTCCCCCTCAAAAAAAATCTATTGAAACCATTTCTTTCCTGTATATTATGTTTGGGGAAGAATTCTACCCAACGGCAAACCTACGGTGATCTTGGGAGTAGCAAATGTTCGGCTGTTACATCTAGAAAGCTGTGAGAGTCACAGCTTAGAGTGACAGATCTTTTTTTTTTTTTTTTTAAAGAAATCTAGGATCAGTAGTAAACTAGAATGTAGAATACTAAAGATACTTTGGGTGGTAAAGAGTGTCACAAGTTAGTCGCATAGGGATGAAAGTGAGCTTATTGTCTAGACAAAATTAAAGATGGATTCTTCCCTCCTACCATGGAAGGCCGAGACAAACCTTAAAGCACTTAAGCTCTAAATAAAATGTAACTAATTCAAGCCAAAGGTAACCTAAGGAGGAGGCCCAGTGAGGAGATTACTAAACCCAGCATGAAGGGAGGCATGTGCTTAAGAGTCTCTGGCAGAAACAGATAATGCCTTAACAACAAGTGATGGATGTTTCTGATTTTAGTTTGAGGCTAGATTTCTTTGATTAGATCAACTTCTAGCCTCACAGGCTCATGATAAAACCTGAGGTTTCGATGACCCGGAAGTAGGCGTGTGGCAGGTCGGCGGGCTGATTGCGGGTTGATTGCAGGCCCCTTAGTGTAGGAATGCTGCGTTTTTAAGATGTGTGGTTGGTGACTGTCTCCAGATGCAGAGGCACCTATATCCTTGGTACAGGCAGTACCTGAGCTGTAGTTGGAGTAGACTGTGCTTTCTAAAGCGATACCTATTTACAATGAAGTTGCAGTCTCCAGAATTCCAGTCACTTTTCACAGAAGGACTGAAGAGCCTGACAGAATTATTTGCCAAAGAGAACTATGAATTAAGGATAGCAGGAGGAGCAGTGAGGGATTTACTAAATGGGGTGAAGCCTCAAGATGTGGATTTTGCCACCACTGCCACCCCTACTCAGATGAAGGAGATGTTCTAGTCAGCTGGCATTCGAATGATAAACAACAAGGGAGAGAAGCATGGGACGATTACTGCCAGGCTTCACGAGGAAAATTTTGAAGTTACTACACTCCGGATCGACGTCACCACTGATGGAAGACATGCTGAGGTAGAATTCACAACTGACTGGCAGAAAGATGCTGAACAGAGAGATCTCACCATAAATTCTATGTTCCTAGGTTTTGATGGTACCTTGTTTGATTATTTTAATGGCTATGCAGATTTAAAAAATAAAAAAGTTCGGTTTGTTGGACATGCTAAACAGAGAATTCAAGAAGATTATCTTCGAATTTTAATGTATTTCAGGTTTTATGGCCGAATTGTTGACAAACCTGGTGACCATGACCACGAGACTCTAGAAGCAATTGCAGAAAATGCCAAAGGCTTGGCTGAAATATCAGGAGAGAGGATTTGGGTAGAACTGAAGAAAATTCTTACTGGTGACCACGTAAACCATTTGATCCACCTAATCTATGATCTTGATGTGGCTCCTCACATAGGTTTACCCGCTAATGCAAATTTAGAAGAATTTAACAAAGTCAGTAAAAATGTTGAAGGCTTTTCACCAAAACCAATGACTCTTTTGGCTTCTTTATTCAAAGTACAAGATGATGTCACAAAGCTGGATTTGAGATTGAAAATTTCAAAAGAAGAGAAAAACTTGGGCT
>PVIH01010836.1:0-20000 GCA_004025045.1 Sigmodon hispidus
CTCACATGGGGGTGGGAGCATCACATACATCTCACATGGGGGTGGGAGCATCACATACATCTCACATGGGGGTAGGAGCACCACACATACATCTCACATGGGGGTGGGAGCACCACACATACATCTCACATGGGGGTGGGAGCACCACATGCAGTGGAGGAGTGAGTGCCTATGGAAGTCGGAGGACAACTTTGTGAAGTGCCTTCTCTTTTTCCGTCTTCCATGTGGGTCCCAAGGATCACGCGTGAGTCACCAGGCTTAGGTGGCAAATGCCTTTACTCACCAAGCCATCTTGATGGCCAAAAAAAAAAAAATGCATTTTTAAACAATATTTTCATTTTATTGCGGCTCTAGGGATGAACCTGGGACCTCATGTACACCAGGAAAGCCCTCCACTGGAGCTATACCCTCGGCCCTCACATATGCAATTCTAAAACCTCACATAGGAAATTACAGGAACAAAAATAGAAGTTAATGCGTCACAGTGGAAAAATGAAGGAAAACCATTGTAGATGTACGTGTTCATGCTTAGTGACTTCCTTAGTGACCTTCATGAAAAGGTCAGCATGACAGAAGAATGTACAGGAGCCCAGACGGAACCCCAGGAAATCTCTCAAATGAATGTCAGAAGAGTTTAAGACCACGAGGGTAAAGACACTTGCCAAGCAAGTGTGTGTGTGTGTGTGTGTGTGTGTGTGTGTGTGTGTGTGTGTGTGTGTGTGGTGATATACATTAGTCTGGAATATCAGGAGGGTTAACCACAGAACCAAAGCATGGACATCAGGGAGTGGTGACCCACACCTTTAATCCTAGCTTTAGGAATGTGGAAGGAGGAAGTTAGATAGCTGGGCAGAGAAGAGTTTTCCCAGACACTTCCTTGGTGGGCTGAGAAGCTGGAGTCAGAGACTCAGTGGAGACAAGCCCAAGGAGTTGACAAGTGAGAAGTGGCTGTGGTTTCTTTCTCTGTCTCTCTGATAGTCCAGCCTTTCCCCAGTATCTGGCTCTGGGTTATCATTATATCACAAATAGAACTCATGCAGTGTTTGTGTGGTGGCCTGAGTTTGATCCTGGTTCTTACATAAAAAACAATGGAAGGAAAAAAAACTGGCTCCACAGAGCACTGTGGCACACATGCCCGAGAGAGAACATCATAGGTGTATACGGACCCAGCAGGTGTGGACACAGCCATAGGCCAGGGCAAGTAAATCTCTGTGAGTTTGAGGCCAGCCTGGTCTACATGGTAAGTTCCACAATAGCTGGGGCTACATAGAGAGACCCTGTCTCAAAACAATAAAAATTAGGGGCTGGAGAGATGGCTCAGCGGTTAAGAGCACCGTCTGCTCTTCCAGAGGACCCGGGTTCGATTCCCAGCACCCACATGGCAGCTAACAACTGTCTGTAGTTCCAGTTCCAGGCAAACACCAAGGCTAATAAATAAATGAAGTTTATAAAAAAAAATAAATAAAAATTAAAATGAAGAGGAAGAAGAGAAGGAAGAGAAAGGAGGGGGGAGGAAGAAGAAAAAACCAAAAAACGTGAACAAACTGGGCTAGGAGTTTAATCCCACACCTTTAATCCCAGCACTCCAGGGGCAGACCTATACTTCTCTATAAACCTAGAGAGTTTCAGGCTAGTCAGGGCTACATAGTAAGACCCTGTCTCAAAACACCAAAGCCAGGCAAACAAATAGAAACAGGCTCAGTGTTCAACACCATACAGGGACATACAAACACACACTGTGTATGTCCTTCACCACCTCTCACCAGGTAGTTAGCCTAGATGCAGATGTGCACTGTCAATGTGTACTCGGGAGAGGTCTGGAGACCAAAGCAGCTCACCCCAACCTTGGACAAGTCTGTATACATGTGTTCCTAAAACATAACCTTGTGTCTCTTCTTCCTTGAAGCAGCCTGCCAGTGACCATCTACATCTGTGAGTGTGTTAACACACAGACACACACACACATCCCACAGTTTCTGGGGGACTCCAGGGTTAGCCCCCGTCCTCTGTGCTATCAGCCAGTCCATCATGAAGCAGGGAACAGTTAGCATATCTTCTCAGCATGCTGACCATGTACAGACAGTGCCCAAAGCACTCAGGCAGCCCATATCGCAGGGTACACACATCCTTGCCCTCACCATCGTAGAAGAAGCGTACTCCATCCGGAAGGGGCTCATAGGCAGGAGCAAAGTATGGCCCTTTATGCTCCAGCTGCTTCCACTTCACACTGTTCTTGTTCCGTTCTTCCCACCTGGAAAGACAGGAGAGTGCTCTCCCTCACCAGGCCATTTGTGGATTTCCCCTCAGGAGGAATACAATGTCTAAAGAGGCAGGGCAAAAGCTGACAGGCGGCCACACTCCAGATTGTACCCGCCAGGTGCACCCAGCTGGCAGACATTTTCTAAAGAACCTTTCTTGATATGCCCACGGTGAAGAAAGGGATCAGGTGGAGTAGAGCGACACTGACTGAAAGTGAGTGTAGGTGGGAAGGTCAGGGGACAAGGGACCAGGTTCTAAACCATAAAGCAATTCCAGGTTTGCCCTGAGAAGGTAAGGAGCCAGAAAGTAAATGCTTAAGGCTTCCTAAGCACTGAGAGCTCTGGCAGATTTGGGTGCCTGAGGGGTGTCCCACGACCAATGCAGGAGGGGAGAAAAGGGGTGGCCAAAGGTTCGAATCCCATTCCACCCATTTTATGGGTGTAGGTGGGGAACAGTTCCCTCTCTAGTCTGCTATCAGTTTGCTCTTGCATACCCAGGTCTGAAGATGGCAGCAAGCAGAAGTATCCATTACATGGGCTCAGACAACACCCCCTCCCTGCATTCACCTGGTCCAATGTCATAAAATGTGGATGGCACTGAGGGCATGACAGTGTCAAGCTCCTCAGCAAAACTGCTGGGTGGATTCTACCACCATCTCCATTTCGCAGACCTTGATTTCCATAGTGAAGGCTATAAATTCATTGCGGCATAAGTGACATTCCCTTGTCTGGTCAGGGTACCAAGCAAGGCCATCAAAAGCAAGTTACCTGCGTGTCCTGCTGTCACCTGCAATATAGCAGGACACAAGTCTGCCTCATCTTGTCTTTCCCTGGAACCCCTGGGCCCCCAGCAGGGGCTGAAATACCAAAGGCAGGTATCAAGTCAGCAGGCTGTAAAGCCCAACCCTTGAAAAGTTGTCTTCATTGTGAAACAACCCCCCCACCGCCCCCGACTCCTGCGATCACACCAGAACACCCCCTCCTTAATCATTAAATTAGCAATAATCCCTCAACAGAGAGCTCTGGCTGGGTGCTTCCGGGAACCTCTGAAGGGACAAGGTTGAAAAGCCCGAATCTCACAGAGGCTCCCAGCCTGAACACCCATCCTAGCACCAGGACGCAAGTGCAAGACCTCAGTGCCCAGGAAGTCCAGCAGGGCAGGCCCTGGGGTAGGGACTAAAAGCTAAGGCCACGTGACAATGAGCGTAGGAATCTGAAGTGGGCCAGAGACCAACCAGGGAACCTGGGAACTGCACTCCGAGGGGACCTCCTCCAACCAAACGCGACAGCTAGGAAGCCCAGCCCAACCACATGGGTGACCGAATTTCCCCACGTGTCTGGTGTGACCCGGTACAGGAGCAGGATTCAGCAAGTCACTAACAAGCTGCAGCCTGTCTCCCCTGAGCTCCATCCCACCCGCCTTACCCTGCTCGGCTGGCCTTCGCGCCCCGGGACGAGTGACGGCAGGGGACCCGGCGTGGAACATGCTGGAAACGGCGGCGCAGGACCCTGAGCCATAACAGCAGCATGCGTGTACTTGAGTGGGCTCAGCCGGCTTGCTGGGGCCACGCCCTTCGGGAGGAGCCCCGCCCACACTCCTCCCGGAGTCCCGCCCAGCCCCTTCCCTCTTTGAGACAGCTACCCTAGCCTGGGCCAAGTAGTGCCACTTCTTTCTCCTAACGCCTCTACCTGCCATGGCAGCCTGGAGAAGTCGTGACTAGACCAACCTAAATGGTAAAATACCAAATGTCTGCACTTCTAGGAGGACGCAGTTGCAGGCACCAACTGTCCAGTTCAAAGCAACCTTCCCAGGACAACTGACTAACAGCACTGGAAGTTCTGCAAAGATCGATATTGCCCAGGACCGCCGCCAAGAGACCAGGGACAGGAGCCTTAGGCGCCACCTTTCCCACACTCAGATCTCAAGGCATCTGTACCAAGCAGCAAAAACCTCCCAACCAGCAGCCGGCTGGGCCCCAGCAAGCAGCAGGCTGCCCTGGTATTTCGTCTAAAACAGCCATTCAGGCCTGCAAGGAACCGGTGAACAGGAAAGGTGGAAATGAGGCAGAGACTTGCAGGAAAGAGCAAGCTGGTTCTTCTGGTCCCGCCCACAGCCACCAATTTACTGGATTTTTACTGACATCTAGCGGTCGGAGGCAGGAACAGAGGTGGGGGCTAGTGAGCCCTCTGCTGGAAACATCCAGCACTACAGAAAGTTGGCTAGGTCTGATCAACAGACCTGGGAAATGTACTGGGCATTCCAGGTCTATAGCTGGACCCTGTGTCTTTGAAGATTATCTGGGGTTGTCCAAATTGGGGAGCATGGCTTCACAGCATTAATGTTTTCAGAGCAGGTAAGAGGAGCCCTGCTTTGCACACAAAGCTAGGCTTGGGAATGCATTTCAGGTGAACCCTGATGAATGCTGGAGTTGACAGTCAGACCTCCTGACCCCAAAGCCCATCATAAAGCTTTTCTGTGACAGAAGTGTCCACTCACAGGCAGTAACCTCCAGCAGAGAGTTGGGTGTGGGTTTCTACATTGTGAGTTCAGGACAAGCAGGGATATTTGACTTCAGCACACACTAATACAACCATCTCACTTTACAAGGCAGTTCACATGGCTTTCTTCAACCTGATGGGCTACAATGGCTTGTGCCTGCCTATGGGACACAGCTTAGGAAGTGTCTCTGAAGCCATCATCTACTTTTCTAGAAGACAAGTTTAATTTCTCCGAATCTCAACCTCCTCCCACACCTCCCTCATAGAGTCTCATCGGAGCAAGGCAGACATAGTGAGAGACTTCAGCCACCTCTCTCCTGACACTCCTGAATCCCACAGCTCCAAACTCCACTGCAGCAGCCGGGGAGATGGCCCAGTCAGTGAATGCTTGTTGCACCAGTATGAAGGCCTGAGTTTGAGCCCCAGTACTCATGGTGAAAAGCCTGGCATGGTAGGTAGCACATGCTTGTAACTCCAATACTAGGGAGGCAGAGGTAGGAAGGTCCCTGGGGCCTGATGGCCAGACAACCTAGCCATTTATTGAATTCCAATAAGGTAGAGTGACATGAGGTCGTCACCTGGTCTTGGTCTGCACACAGACATGCTCTCACAGGCATGTGAACATGGTACAGACACACATACACACACTTTGTGTGCACGTAAACACACATGCATAGCTCTGCTTCAAGCGAGCCTCCTCCGAGTTGCAGCTCACACCTCCCCAACCACCTACAGCACAGAAAATGGCCCCTTCCTGGTCCTGCAGTTTATCATCTGCCCTTGCTGCTGCCACATCATCCTGCTCTGACTTTATTGGCTCTTCTTCATTTTTCTGCTTTTCTTCTCAAAGCTCCCCAGCATCACCTGGCTTGTCATTCTCCTCCAGTCTTTGAGATTCTTACACACACACACACACACACACACACACACGTTCTATATACTGCCCCAGGCCGTGCAGTCCCTAACAAACTCATCCTCACAGCATATATGTCTCTGGTGGTCTGTGTATCCTGCTCCATGGTTTCCTTTTCCAGTTCCCCATCCCATGATCTCACTCTACCTTCCCTCTTGCTTTTCCTCGAAACTAACATCTCCAGTTTGGACTTACGAAACAAACCCTGTGACTCATCTCGTAACTCCGTGTTCCCACCTAACCTGCCATTTTCTTCTCTCAGTCGCTTCAGCTCACACATGAAGCACCTCCTTCCCGACGGTCCCTGTTCCTCTCCAGCACAAGTCTTCCTGGATCCTGCTACACCTGCTCTGATCAAACTTTCCATGGCCACTGCTGTCCTTGAAGCCAGTCATGGACTGTCTCTTGACACAGCATTTTCTGAACCCCTTTCTTTGCTCTTGAGATTTCTTCTCTTCCTTCACACAGTCCTGGCTGACCCCTCCGGGACTGCATACAGCCACTGTCTCGTCCATGTTCTGCTCTTGCATCTTGAGGCATAGCCTAACACAGACCCCTTTGTGGTCACTGAAGACCACCTTTCTCTTGTCTGTGGGATTTCCTAAGAGCCTGGGGACTCATGTAAGAGAAAATATACAGGAGTGAGCCACGCCCTTAGGCGGCACCTGACTGAGACCATCAGAGGGGAGACGGCTTCACCATGCCCTGGCTATTTGATTACATTGGCAACTGATTCAGTGTCTAGGGAGTAGATATTTTTATAAAATTAGGACACATTTGCCCAATGAGTGTATGTGTGGTGTGTGTGTGTGTGTGTGTGTGTGTGTGTGTAACATGTCCAAGACAGCAAGCTAAAGTTGAACTGCACATGGCACACAGGGTAATGGACAGCTGGAGTTTTCTAGGACATGTGAATAAGCATAGTGGACAACTCTCCACCCTCCCACCAACACCTACACAAGTACAGTCAGCACACTGTTCTCAAAGGTGTCTGGGCAGTTCCATTGCCCAAGTGCCAAAGTAGGCACTTTCCCAAGGCTCTAAAATCCATTTACACAGAGGCAGACAAGATGACAAAGAGAATAAAGGTACTTGCTGCACGAGGGTGGCATGAGTTAGATCCCAGACCCATGTAAAGCTCGAAGAGAACCAATTCCACAAAACTGCCCTCTTACCACCCTAAGTGTAGGCACACACATAATAAATGATCAGTAATGTTTAAAAAGATGTTTACGGGCTGGAGAGATGGCTCAGTGGTTAAGAGCACTGACTGACTGTTCTTCCAGAGGACCCAGCATCCACATGGCAGCTCACAACTGTTTGTAATTCCAAGATCTGACACCCTTACACAGTTATACATGCAGGCAAAACACCAATTCACATAAAATAAAGTAAAATAAATTTTTTAAAAAGATGTTTACACACTATATTTCTATTACTTCTATTGTAAAATATGCCAAGTATTTCTGCACTTGACCTCAGACAATCAATCCATCAGTCACTTGTAGAACTTGTCTACTCTGCACACACTGGTAAATAAAGTTGTATGCAATGGTTAGGAGGAGCCATTGGTCTTGCCACCACTTGGGACCACACTTCTGTCACTGAGTTCCCATGAACTGCTTCCCTGTGCAGTGATGGGCCTACCTCTTTCTCACACATCAGTCACTCCCTTTTCACACACTGAGTCAGGCTGTTCTGGAACATAGTGCTGATGAGAAACAAATTCTCTATCCTGCCCCTTTGTGGATGCAACTCTGTCATGGCTTGGGGCCGTGTAGGACCCAGGATGGATGGTGCCTGTGGAGTCCTAGCTCCAGCTGCTGAGGACACACAGGGCATATTTGAGACCGCCTTTACATGCAGAGCTACAAGCTCAGAAGAATCAAAGACAGGACAGTCCTCACAGGGCCTGAGGAGGCAAGCACTCAGGATGATCTGGTATGGAGGCTGGATGCAGGAATTCAACAACACTAGCCTGAGTCTGCAGTAGTAGCAAAGCCCAAACCACGTAGAACTGGCTGGTCCTGCCAGATCTTTCTGAACACATGCACACATGCACACATACACACGTTGTCACCCAGGGGAGGGGGTGTCACTCACACTGTGTAGAGCAAAACCTCTGGGAGCCCCAGGCTGTGCTCCCACACCACTGGCTGGCACTTCAGCAGAGAGTTTTTCTCTGTTTTAAATTAAAACACAGATACGTCTTGCATTAATTTAAGTAGTAAAGTTTAGCACCCACTCATGGCTTTTATAAAATATACGAAGAGCACATTATACAGTTTCAGAACACAAGTGAAGGTGGAGTTCACACTTGAAGGGTGCTGACTAAAATCAATCACCACAAAGATGGCAAAGCCCCCCACCCCACTCATAAGCCTCCTTTCCACATTTACTCCAACAGTTCACACTGCTTCTAGAAGAATTTAACTTCTCCACCTGACTTCTCAGGAATAGCCTTGCCCTAGGAGACTGAGATCCCTCTGAGAGAGGCCTGCTTTCCCTCAGGGGACACACTAACCCACCACGCCATACTATCCGAACTGGAGACACGGGAGTGGGAGATGCTTTGCTTTGAGGCAGACTTTTGGAAGGACATTGCCATTTGTCACGGTGCATGAAAACTTATGTGACTGCGGCTCTGCTGGGGGTCCCTGTAGCTCAGAGGTCCTGCAGTCACCTTGCAGGTTTTAGAGGAAGGCAAAGAGATGACATTGCTCCAAAGAAAGCTTCTGGGATTCCCAGAAAGAAGTCTGAGACACAAGACCTTGCTAAACCATCTCCGGAGCAGAGAATGAAAACTCCTCACTGGGCCAGAAGACACTGAGAACCAGGATTTTGCTCAGGCCTTGTCTTTAAATTTGATTTTCAAGATCCTAAGAGATCATGGGGAAAAAAATGTAAAGGCTGGGACAGTAGAGAACTAAAGGGCTCCAGTAGGAAGTGAGGTCACATTTTTAGGGGTCTTCCTTTGCAGGGTCTCATAGCACAGAAAGGCCTCATTCTCAGTATATAGCTGGGGATGACCTTGAACAGTTTTTGAAACAGAACACCTTGAGTCAAAGTTGTGAGGTATCACCACTGGCCAGGCTGGGTACTCTGGACCAGAAGGTGAGGATGGATCATCCAACTCAAACCTCAGACTCATTCAGAAAACTGAGGAAGACACCGATGCTGTCTGGTGAGCAGGAGCCCCCTGAGTCGGGGGTGGAGTGGGCAAGCCTTTCCCTCCATCCCAGAGGCTCCATCAACCCTCCCTTCTAGGAAGACCCAGCCACTAGGGGCTCCTCTGAGTCCCTGTCACCAGCACAATGACCAGAAAATGTGCAGCTAAAGTAGAAGACAAAAGAATGACACTCTCTGGTTCCCTCGGAACTTCCAGCCCTGCTTTGTAGCCCTCTGCCACGGGCACAGCCCAGGATCCCTTACAGCCCTTGTGACTCTCGTGGCCACTCTCACTGGGCAGATCAATTCCCTAGCCCTCCATCAAGTTCCGCTGTGGAGAATACCACCTCCGAAGTCTGGGCAGGACAGATGTGACAGGAGGGTCCTGAGCTGATGAGACCTTCACTCATTCAGCATCAGTCATGCAGTGGATGACATAGGGAGACCTCTCATGGGGTCCCTTGAAAAGCACTTTCCTTCAGAGACTCAGAGTGAGACACACACACACACACACACACACACACACACACACACACACACACCATGCCTCTTCTCTTTTCTCTCATAGAAGGAACAAAGTAGATCTGGCCAGGGGTCATCACAGGTATGACACTAACATTCGAGTCTAGCCACACCTCTCAGCTGCTGGACAGACAGCTGAGCTCCTGTTCTTTTGACTGGACAGCCAATCTGACAAACAGATGTCATGATGGAGTCCCCTGATTTTCAACCCTTGTAAACCCACTGCTCTACCATAAAGATGATTCTGCCAGTGTGGTTGCTCAGAGCACTTCCTGGATATCCACAGGAGTTTTGCCAAGCAACTCCACCCCTCAGCACCTAATTCACAGACACCTCAGCATCACTTCACATGTCAGGGCCACAATGCCATCATCACACTCTAAAAAGAGACAAAATCCCTTAATAGCATCAGATTCCCAGAGAGAGCTCAGAGTGCCTCTGATGCCCCTGGGTTTCCTAGTTTTGATTTTTACAGGGCTGGGGGCTAAACATGTTAGGCAACCATTGGACTCATCACCTACGAACCTTGGTATAAATCAGAATCAAAACTCTGACACACTAGGTTATACTTTCTAACTCCATTTTAATTAATTTATTTCTTAAAGCACTGTGGCTGCTCTTCTGGAGAACCCTGTTTCAGTTCTGTGCTGGCTAGTTTTATGTCAACTTGATACAAGCCAGAACCATCTGAGAGGAGAGAACGGAAGTTAAGAAAATGCCTCCATAAGATCAGGCTGTAGGCACTCTGGAAGGCGTTTTCTTAATTAGTCATTGATGGGATAGGGCCCAGCCCATTGTGGGTGGTGCAATCAAGACAAAGTGTGTGCCACCTTCAATCCTAGCACTTGGGAGGAAGAGTTAGACAGATCTCCAAGTTCTAGGCCAGCTTGGTCCACTGAGTGAGTTCCAGGACAGCCAGGGCTACACAAATAAACTTTGCCCAGTTTCCTCTTCTGGCATCTATGGGCAGGCACCAGGCAACAAAGTGGTGCACCTATGTACATGCAAGCAAGCTTCTACACATAAAATAAAAATAAATAAATCTTTTGGAAAAAAAACATGAACATAGCTGGAGCCAGACTGCTCCCAATATGACCTAATAGCTTAACACAGAAATTGATGATCTGGTCAAAAGAAAATCCTCATGGAAACAGCATGGGGCCCAAAATAATAAAAAAAAAATGGTTTTGAAACTCAAAAACAAAGCTGGAACGTTCTTCCTGTGGAGGAAGCCTCAAAGCTATAGTAATGAAGATCTGATGACCCTGATGTGGGGTAGATACACAGGTCAGTGGGGCATAGGAGTCCAGAAGTGAACCTTGGATGTGTCAGCAGTGACTTCAAGCAGGGGTATGACGCCATCCATGGTGGTGGTAGGGTGTCTTCAGCAGATGGTGCTGGCTGTCAGCATGGAAAGAACCAAGCTCAAATTCTTCACAACATGTGCAAGATTGAAATGTAACAACCAAAGCTATAAAAGCACAGGTGCAAATCTTCATGACAATGAGATTAACATATCACGAATGAGATAATGACATTTGAATATGATACAAATGTATAACAACCAAAAATTAATCAGACCAACTAGAGTCACCAACATTACAAATTTCTGGGTTGGTGTTGTGGTTCAGGGGTGTAATACAAGTGCCTACTGTGCACAATATAAGTTCCTACTGTGTGTAAATAGGCTTCAGTGTCAGTTTCTCCTCCCGTGCCCAAGAATCATCACTATTAGAAGGTGGAAAATAGGTTCATAGCAGCATTATCCATAATAGCAAGAACCTGGAAACAACCTAGATGCTCCACAGCTGAAGAATGGATTAACAAACTGTGGTACATCTACACAATGGAGTACTACGCAGCAGTAAAAAAGAATGACATCCTAAAATTTGCAGGCAAATGGATGGATTTGGAAAATATCCTCCTGAGCAAGGTATTACAAGCCCAGAAAGATAAGCATGGGATGTACTCACTCATAAAAAGATTTTAGACAAAAAACAAAGAATATCCAAGCTGCAAACCACAACCCCTGAACAGCTTAGGATCAGAAGGAACTTAAGTGAGACATCCAGAGAATCCCCTAGGAAGAGAAAATAGAGAAGATCTCATTAGCAAATTGGGGCCATAACAGGTAATGACCAAGGAGAGGTAAGAACAAATCACGAGGGGCTGGAGAGATGGCTCAGCGGTTAAGAGCACCATCTGCTCTTCCAGAGGACCCGGGTTCGATTCCCAGCACCCACATGGCAGCTAACAACTGTCTGTAGTTCCAGTTCCAGGCAAACACCAAGGCAAATAAATAAATAAAGTTTAAAAAAAAAAAAAAAGAAAAAAGAAAAAAAAAAAGAACAAATCACGAGAGAAGGAGATGGTTGAGTGAGAAGAGCAACAAAGAGGGGAAAAAAAGGAGAGAGATGGATATCTTGAAAGAAAATGCAGAGTTGGAAAGAGACCAGGTGCTAGGGAAACCCCCAAGGACCCACAGGATGTCCCTGGATAGGTCCCCAACCAATAGTAGAGAGGGTGCCTAAACAGGACTTCCCCTTTAATCAAATGAATGACCACCCTAAGTGTCATCACAGAACCTACACCCAACAATGAATGGAAGTGGAGGCAGAGATCCATGGCTGAGCACTGGGCTGAGCTCCCCTTACAGATGGAGAGTGGGTGAGAAGAGTCTGCATGAGCAAGGGGATAGGAATTATGAGGAGGAGTACCACAGAGATGGCTGCCTGGAGCTGGGGGAATCACATTGAATCAAGAACAGCCCCTGGGGAACCATGGGAAAAAGAGCTAGGCCCTCCAAGGACAGACAACTGTCCATTGGCATGGGCAGTATCTTTGAGGGATGGAATCAGACTGTGTTTCTGTAAATGGGCTGACACCTTGGAGCCTATTTCCTGCAGAGTAGTGTTTAACTCAGCCTTGATACTGGAATGAGGAAATCAGATCTGCCTGGAGTGGAGGCTTCCATGCTGAGCTGATCCACCTTGGGACTTCCTGCCCTTTTGGGGGAGAGAATCAGAGGATGGGGGGGAGGAGGCTGAAGGCAGACTGGGAGGGATTGAGAATAGGGAAGGATGGGTGAGCAGGGAAATACATGGGAAAAAGGACCTTTTTAATAAATAAATAAATAAACAAACAAACACTTTTAAAATAAAACAATGAGCTTTTAAAAAAAGAAAGTGGGAAACAGAGCTATAAGGAGCAGGTGGTGGTGGTACACACTTTTAATCCCAGCATTCAGGGCATAGGGAGGTGGATCTCTGTGAGTTTGAGGCCAGCCTGGTCTACAGAGTGAGTTCCAGGACAGCCAGGGCAGTAGTAGTAAGTTTCTGGCCTGGATTTTGGGCCAAGCCCTGAGGTTCAGACCCACTTGCAGCCCCACTGCTGTTTAGCACCAAATAATCACACAAAGGCTTATGTTAATTTTATGCTGATTGACCTATGGCCCAGGCGTATAACTTGCTAACGGTTTACTCTTATACTAAGTGATTCTTACTTGTGCAGCCATGGGGCTCAGTACCTTTTCTCAGAGCAGCATAGTTGTCTTCTGCATCTGCTGGCTTCTGTGCTGGTCTCTCGATTCTTTGTGGCATCTCTGCTCTGTTCTTCCTGTTCCCAAAGTTTTCTTAGTCTGGTAGCTCCGCCCACCACACTTCCTATTTTCCTTCAGCCAATCTGCATTTTTATTAAACCAGTAGGTGAGACAATTATTTACAATGCAACAACATGATCCCATTACACAGGGCTACACAAAGAAACAAAAAACCCAAACCAAACAAACACAAAAACAATGCTACAAGAGCTGGATATAGTGGAGGACACCTATAATCCTCGAACTAGGGGAGTAGAAACTGAGAGATTGTGAGTTTCATCATGGCAGGGAAGCCTGGTGGCTAGCTGCAGGAAGCTGAAAGCTCATATCTCTACCATCATGAAACAGAAAGAGCAAACTGGAAATACTGTGAGGCTTTTCATCTCAAAGCCCTCCCCCAAGGATGCACTGAGAGGGGGGGTGTTTTTTCATTCAAGCCACCACGCTTATCTTCACATATCTGGAGTTAATCTGCCCTGTTCCTGACATTCTTCACCAACACCAAAAACATCCATGTGGACCGAAGATCAGTGGCTCTCCAGGACTCTTCAGGCCAGCACTAGGTTGGGATGGCTCCATCCTTCAGCCTTGGGGAGTGCACAGCTCCTGGTTCTCTGTGCCTCTAGTATAAGATTACCCAGACCACACTGTGTGAGCCAACCTAATAAGCCCTCTTTGTAATATACACACACTCTCTCTCCATTTTGTTCCTTGAGAGAACACTCACTGGACTCAGCATTCTCTCAACTTGGATGTCTTACAGATGAAGCAACACAAAAAGACATCCATTTATAGAACACTTGAGAAGTCACCATGTGGACAGACCCCAAAGCATGCTAAGTGGACATTTGCAGGCACAGAACCATAAATGCTGTAGGATTGTTTATCTTAAATGACCTGACAAAGTACACCCACAGACCAGAAACAGAGCAGTGGCTGCACACGAAAGAGCTGGGGAGAAACTTCTGAAGGGCCCCTGGTCTCAATTTGGGGTAATAGAGAATCTTTGAAACATAGAGCTGAATACAGTCCAGTGCTACTCTGTTTAGACACCCCAAAGTGGCAAAGATGAGAGGTTCGTGACATGTGAGCTTTATTGAAATTTTAAAAAGAATAGAAAAGTAAGGTCCCTACACTGCCCTGGCATTTTTCTATGAGGAAACAAGACAAGCTGGAGAGCAGTATGGGTCACAGAACTCACTTTTCTTCTGCCCTCTGGCTTAGAAGCTGAGGACACAATCAGAGTCACATCTGCCAACATGATGTTCACATTTCTGCAAAACCGTAACAACACTTGAAACTTGAAGTATTTCACTGCAAAAATTTCCAATTCGGCCTCTCCCTAAATTGGTAGTCTAAGAAGCATGGACATGTGGACCAGCATGCATCCTTAGAAGTGAGTATACAGCTCACCACCAGGACTGCAGCTGTGACTGAAGTAAAAGGGAACAGGGAATGACCCACCTCCTCAGCAGGAAATGAGCAGCATGATTTGACCATTGCAGATCAGACAACAAATTAAACTGTTCCGGAGTCTCAAGGCCAGGTGCATGCTTCTTAAGTGAGAATTCTAAGACATCAAGTCAAACTGTTTAAATCTAGCTCCATTTAGTATGAGCTGAGATTTGAGTGCAGTCAGCAGACATCCAACCTTTCAAAAACAAAAACCCCCATGCTTGTCCCTCCCAGTTCTGTGCCTGTCCTACTCTCTTCAGGTCAGAAAAAAGCAGCTGAAAAAATAGCTAACTAGCCAGGAGGTGAAGAAATGCATGATATGCTTCACCTTCCAACTGCTGGCCCGGCAGCTCTCAGAGAAACCTGTGCTTATAGACACTGACACCAAGTTCCAGCTTTCCTAACAGGATCATATATGTAAAACAAAACCAAACACACACACACACACACACACACACACACACACACACACACACACACACACACACGGCCCACAGTACATGAGGGAGAGGACAGTCCCCTGAGGGCTATCACACAAGTCTTCAAGGGCTGGGTTTCCTCAAGTGTCTGAATGTGGCTCACATTACTAACCTGCTCCATCTACCATCTCTGGATTCCTATGCAACCAAAACAAAGGCCACAGCCTGAATTCTATGGCAAGCCAGACTGTCAGAACAAAAATGAGGGCTCCCCTACTCACCCCACCCTGGCACAGGAAAAGAACAAGAAGACAGATCTCACAGTGACAGGGGTCACCCCAGCCTGGGGTTTCTCTTCTTTGGATCTTAACTTTAAGTCACAAAACAAAGGAGTCAAACCAAGAGCATTTGTATGTTGTGACTCAAAGTCACTGACAACACAAGAAAGACCACCACTGTGTGTCTTCAAGAGGCCAAAGTGACTCCTAGGGTAAGTGTCATGCCAAAGCCCCCCAGGGACAGGACAGACTGCCCACCCAGCTCCTAAACACAGGAGTTGTGAACACCTCCACAAAGCATAAAAGCAGCAAGCTTCAAGCAGTCACAGAACTCCCGCCTGAACAGTGAAATAAATGCACTTTGCCAATACATAGAGTACGTGTTTTTAAAATTACATTTACTTACTGTGATCGTACATTCTCATACATGGGCTCCAGCACACATGAGGCAATCTGAAGACAACTTGTAAGTATCAGTTTACTCCTTCTGCCACATCAGGGCACATGAATTATAAGCCACGCAGACAGATGTTGAAGGGTCACAAAATCCTACTCTGTGTGTGTGTGTGTGTGTGTGTGTGTGTGTGTGTGTATACACATGTGTATGCAGATGCCTAGGGCTATATCTCCTATTACAACTCCACAGTTGCTGCATATGGGTCATGCATAAAGCTTGCATGGCACAAGAGAGCATCCAAGATGTTTGCTCCCTGCTGTGGTGGGCTTGCCTGCAAGGAATCACAGATGTAGTCTGGAGAACTCACAGCAAGCCAGGCACCAGCTACTGTTCCATCACACTGGCCAGAAGAAGGCATTAGAGAGACAATGTGCAGCTCAGTCTGGACCATCAGTGGATATAGCTAGCGTGACAGAGCAGACAGAGATCCCAAGTGAAGGAGCACAGGCTAAGTCCAGCTCAGAAGCTGGGCCTTGTGCACATATTTAATTTCAGAGGTGGTTCAGGAAGCACAGGAGGAGCTGGAAGTGAGGCCACTTCCCCTGATTTGAAATCTCTTGCATCCCTGTGACATACTGTGATAATTGCCTCTTATCTTCACCCACAAATGGATGGGGCTGTTTCTGTGGGCATCAACCTTGGCAGTTCTGGTAAACTGAGGGTCCTGACTAGCATCTTTGGACTTTGAAAGGAGCTCTAGTCACTGGCAAGGTCCTGAGAGCATCACACGTTGTGAGTGGGGTTGGATAAGTGCAGGATCCACTCCTGACGTGCTCTCCTCGGCCTTTCAGGGGAGGATTGGCATCAGCCAGGGCCCTTAGGCAGGATGCCCTCTTCCAGCAACAGCTCCATAGCCAAATCTCCGACAGAGGTGTCTGAGCCATAGGCCTGGCAGAAGGTCAGAGAGGGTTGAATGATGATCTTGAGAGGAAGTAAGGATAGCACTTGGGCTCCACTTTATACTGTTTTGGGAAAAATGGACACTGGGGAAAAGTGGCTATTGTAAGAACACTCCCTGCCTCTACAGTGTGGCTGCTTTATAAATTGTAGCCTGTGTTCAGGGTTATTAACGATGCTATCTTCCTGTCTTCTTTACAAATAGGTGTTAGGCAAATAGCTGCTTTCCTGTGTTGGTGAATGATGAGGACCAGACGTCACCACCGAGATGGCCGGCTGCCATGCTCTATGAAGCCTTTGCATAAAGATAGCATCTAATATGCATTTGTTCTTGGATTCGCTGAAATCGCGTGGAGGCTGAATTCATTTTATTCACAATGCCACAGAAGCGATCACCAAAAAGGATCCTGTGAAGGCAGCATATATCATACACTTCTTAAACACCATTGCCGGCAAGTGACAACAGCATCACCACTCAGTCACCGAGATTAAAAATTAGTCAGACGTGGAAAATGGAAACAGCATTTCAGGAAGAGGAGGGATGGTTGAACTGAATAATGCCCCCTCTTTTTCGTAGTAAATAAATGATATATATTTTCTGATGACAAATATTTTCCAGGGCAGCTCTGTCTAGGTGTTCTCATTGTCAGCTGATAAGTATCAAAAATATGTTACAAATTGTGTCCAAAACGAATGTCTGACAATACACAATAATGACATCAGAGTCACCTCCATCCAGGTCAAATCCAGATTAGACCACAAAGGAGAAAGTGCCCTTGGAATTGGGATTTGGGGGACTAAATCTGGAGCATTGTCTGAAGAAGGCAAATGTTCTCCCAAAGAACTACATCCTCAGCCCCAGTAATATTCTTCCCAGGTGTCACTGACTCCAAAAGACACAGTCATCTCTCTCTCTCTCTCTCTCTCTCTCTCTCTCTCTCTCTCTCTCTCTCTCTCTCCTGTGTGTGTGTACATCCCTGTGTGTATGAATGTGTGAATGCGTGTGAGTGTATATGTATACATGTCTCTCTGTGTGTAATTGTATGTGCATATAATGTGTGTGTATGTGGAGTGTATGTGCATGTGTATGTGTGGAGCATGTGGAGGTGGGTGGGTGGGCTGTGTGTGTATGTGGGGTGTATGTGCATGTGTATGTGAGACATATGGAAGTGGGTGGGTGGGATGTGTGTGTATATGGGGTGTATGTGCATATGTATCTGTGGGGCATGTGGAGGTGGGTGGAATGTCTGTGTATATGGGGTGTATGTGCATATGTATGTGTGGGACATGTGGAGGTGGGTGGAATGTGTGTGTATATGGGGTGTGTGTGCATGTGCATGTGTGAGGCATGTAGAGGTGGGTGGGATGTGTGTGTATGTGGGGTGTATGTGTGGGGCATGTGGAGGTGAGTGGAATGTGTGTGTATATGGGGTGTGTGTGCATGTGTATGTGTGAGGCATGTGGAGGTGGGTGGGTGGGAATTGTGTACAGGAGTTATGTAGTTGACTATTGCTTCTCTTCCTGCTGTCTCTGTGCAGTTTGGCTGGACCCAACCTACATTCCTGTTTCTCCTCCTCTTCTTTTTAAAAGATTTTTATTTCAGTTTGTGTGCATGTGTGTATATATGCACATGTGCGAGCATGTATGCATGTGTGCATGAGTACAGTTGCCCACAGAGTCCAGAAGAGAGCATTAGAATGCCCTTGAATAGAGTTACAGGTGGTGGCTGTAAGCTGTTCAATGTAGGTGCCAGGAACCAAACTCAGTCCTCTTCGAGAGCTGAATGTGCTCTTACCCACTGGGCCATTTTTCCTTCTGTGACTTCTTATTTCCCGTACTCAGCCACTCTTGGGAAGGACAGACAGTTCACAGGAGTACCCAGACCCACTCAATACCAGATGCACTCTGCCCATAAAATTATTCCAGAGCTCTTCGGGCAGATAATCAGGCCCTAAGCCTCCTCCCCCCTCATCAACAGGAATCATACCAACTCTTGAAACTCATTGTGTTAACCTCCATACTCCCAGCCTAAGCAGTCCTGTTCTCTCACCCCACTTACAGCCGAAGGGCCTCCTCTACATGATCTCAGTACTAGATAATGTTTTAGCCAGCCACTGCCTCACATTAAGCACACCCTACCCTAGCCTATGGGTTCTGCTGCTTCCTGCCCCTACTACTCCAGGTCCCCCAACCCTTTCTGCACTCGGCCATTTGGTTAGAGACACCATTTGCATTTGGCTCCCAGACACCATACATCAAGACCTTCGTCTCCAGGTGGGCCCTGAGCTCCAGGCTCTACCGTCTGACAGCCACGGCTCTAAGCACACTAAACCAGATTCTCCATCTGGCTGCTACACCATGAAATCCACAGTTCTGCTTTCACATAACACCTCTTAGTGTACCAGTTTGCATCAGGCACCACAGTGAGCTCCCAGAAGCCTCTTCCTGGAGGCACTGAGGGCACAAGGCCACATCATATTGTCATCTAGCCTCTCCATGGTTCTAGCTTATTACATAGGTATACACTTGGGATCTTTAGTTATTGTTTGTATGACAGAGGCTGTGGGAGGCTTCAGGCTAACCACTATGGCCAGCGGCTAGCAAATGCCAATTCCCAACACAATACCAACCCCCAGGCCTTACCAAGGTACTATCCTAAAAGTGAAACGTGTCCATGAAAACCTCTCTGCTCAATGCTGAAAGACAACTCTGCTACATTATTCTTTTCCTGTTCTGTCCCCAAAAGACCTCAAGCGAACCACCTTCTTACTCTGGGAAGAATTTCTTCCCCCTTCTTGCCTTCTGAAGGTGTGCAGGCCCTTGGGAGAGGCTGTGTGCTACAGTATGTGTCTCTCTCCCCCTCAGTGCCTTTAGGAAGGGGCTTCTGGGAGCTCACTGAGGTGCCTGACACAAGCTGGTGCTCTTGGAGGTGCCATTTTGTATTCTTTTTTTTTTTTTTTTTTTTTTTTTTTTTTTTTTTTTTTTTTTTTTTTTTTTTTTTTTTTTTTTTTTTTTTTTTTTTTTTTTTTTTTTTTTTTTTTTTTTTTTTTTTTTTTTTAAACTTTATTCATTTATTTGCCTTGGTGTTTGCCTGGAACTGGAACTACAGACAGTTGTTAGCTGCCATGTGGGTGCTGGGAATCGAACCAGGGTCCTCTGGAAGAGCAGGCGGTGCTCTTAACCACTGAGCCATCTCTCCAGCCCCGCCATTTTGTATTCTAAAGCAACTCAACTTGCCTTCATATAGGAATAAACATTCATGTGTTTCCTGGGGCCTCTGACAGCCCTGTACTGGCCTGTGATGTGGCAGGGATTGATGGCCCTTCTCACCAGAAAGCTAGGTACATCTTTTACTAAAGGTGGCTTCCGAATGACAAATGGCTTTCTCACAAACACAAAACTGTTGATTGTATTTACAAACAGTTCATTTTTCACAGGCTGCTGGTTCTGCCCCTCATGCTTGAGACCTCTCCACATGATGCATGAGTGGCTATTACCAACATTGATTAAGGCTTCCTGTCTTCCTGCAATACCCA
>PVIH01010836.1:25000-60702 GCA_004025045.1 Sigmodon hispidus
CACAACTGTCTGTAACTCTTCTTCTGGGGGATCTAGTACACTTTTGAATTTTGTAGGCACTGTATTCATATGCAGACATACACAGAGAGAGGGAGAGAGAAAGACACACACACACACACAGAGAGAGAGAGAGAGAGTAAAATAAACCATTAAAAAAAAAAAACCCACAGTATTTTAATCATACATGTTTTGCTGGGTGTTGGTCTAGGCATGAAGGGTTCTGAAGACACCAGGAAGCTTTGAGTTCCTGGTTGCTTATACAGTTTTGTGGCAGGTGTGCTAGGAAATGACAGCCCTGTGCTCACTGTGAAGTTCTGAGGTGCTGGCCACACTCAGGCAGAATGGAAAGAGCCCTAGGGATGAAGGAAGCTGCCCACGAAGATGTCAATGGAGGGCGGTGTGAGGATAGGGGGAATTCCCCCCCCCAAAAAAAAAGCAAGAAAAAGAATGCTGTGGGCTCAAAAGGCCATGGGGGAAGGCCAGTTACTTTGGAGTGGCTGGCAGGGACTCATTCCAGGGGTGCCTAGATGTTTAGGGACGTCCAAGAGCTTAGCTGAGAGGTTTTAGATCTGGGGATGACAGAGTCGGATGTGTGAGACGACAGGGGTGGGGTATAGAGATTGAGCCGACTCAGTAAGGGCAAACAGTGACCAGAGTCGAGGGCAACGTGGAGAAGGCTGACCTTTGGAGTAGTTTGATAAAGGTCTGGCCACTCACTTCTAGGATGTGTTTTCAGTTCATCCAGTGTGAGCCAGCCCACATGGAATCTGAGAAGTGCTTTGGGGTAAGCCCTGTAAGAAGCTCAGGTTCTGGAAAAAGTCCAATTCTCAAAACAGGAGGTCCAGGAGGCAAGCAGGTTCTGGAACTACAAGCAGGTCGATGAGGCTGCATGCTCTGAAAGCAAATAACCAGGTCCTGGGGGCGAAGGTTCTGGGGGCGGTTCTGGAAGCAAGGGGACCGCAGAAGCCACCGGCTCCGAAGTGCAAGGAAGAAAGCAGGCATTGTTCACGAATCAGCACAAGCACTTGTCTCTAACAAACTGTTTAAAAACCCCATTGTAAACATTTTTTGGAGCCGTCTTGGAGGGTCCCGTTGCCGCGGTGACGAGATAAAGTCCCGAAGTCCCAGCAGGGGCCTCAGCCGCGCCCCGTCGCCGCCCCCAGCTCAGCAAGTCTTTTTCCTAACTTTCCCGCACGCCCAGCAGCCAGCGTGGCGCATGCGTACCTTGTCCGGCGAGCGGCCCTGGTTGCTAGGGGTTACCAGATCCCTTCCCAGGAGCCCGCCTCTCTCTCACTCTGGTTAGTAGTACTTGCTGTCGATCGGGGCAGCTGTCACCTCTGATTGGACAGAGCCAAGTTTTGCTGGCGGGGCCCTGCTGCGCCGGTCAGTCGGACCCTCCAGGACTCGACAGTTCGGGCCGCGCGGCTGGTGTCCCAGGAACGTGAGCTGCTTGCTCGTGTCTTCTCCGGGTCAGGCTGGTGGCGATGATCCTCGAGGAGAGGCCAGATGGCCCGGGCGCCAACGAGGACAGCGTCCAGCTGCAGGAGGACGAAGGCAGCATCCGTAAGGTGGGGGCTGAGGAGGGGTGTAGGTCCCCAGCCTCCTGACCCGTGCTATGTGGTGTGGCCTTCGCGGCCTTTCCTTCCTGGGTCCTGCTTCCCTGAAAGCCAACTGTTGAAACTGAGCCCCCAAGGAGAGGCCAGAGCCTGTGTTCCAGCCCGGTGGGAATCCTAGTGGCGCAGCAAAGGTCTGGATAGTTTCCTTGAAGCTAGGAATTTCCTTGGTTCTCAGAACCAAGAAGTTGGTTCTGAGCGGTGACAGCCCCCACTCCTTCACCTCCACCAACAACCAGGTGTTTTGTCTGACACCTAGGTAGCTTCCTCTCCTAGCAGTGACCTTTGCATGCATGACTGTGGAAGCGGGTGTCAACTAGCTGTTAGCTTTGTAGCAGCAGAGGCAGAAACCTTCTGAACATCATATCCTTCGCCACTTTCTAAAACATACACCTCCTCCAAAATCCCCGATTCTGGTGATGAGGGTGCCTGGGCTTCCAAGATTCGGGGGGTAAATGGGGATAGAATGTTCATTCTTTGCCTAGAAGGTATTAGGCTGATCTCACTCCGTGGCCCCTGGTCTGGATATTTCCTGGGCGCAGTGGATATTTGAGTTTCTTAGTATTTGTGCAGGTTCTGGGTATGGTGCTGACCCCATGGTGGGGGGCAGGGTGCTAAGCCAAGGCTCCTGTGTCACTACTCCCAGGTATCTGCCATGACACTTGGCCTTCCTTCCTTCGTGGTGTCAGACTGCACACTGCTGCTGGCTCAGTCTATCCAGCTTTTGTGTGTATGTGGCTCAGGTCTCCTGGCAGGGGGCACCTACACTTAGATCTCTCAAGGGCTCCCTCCTACCTGGCATATCTCATGACACAGTGCCACAGTGACTAGCTGGCACTAGAGAGAGGTGGGAGGGAGGCAGGGAGGGAAAACTTGCACCATGATCTTCCAGGGTGGCCATGCTGTGCAGGTGCCCTTTGGAGGGAGTACATGTTGCATTAGGCAGCCTCCCTGTCAAGAGTGTGGGGCTCCTCCAAAGAGCTGACTTTGTAGTGGGGAGCCTGGGAAGGCTTGGGGCTACCCTGTCCCTTCTATTTCTAGGCCTGTATGGGGATAACTGTCCCCTCCCTTTTGCTAATCCTGGGGACAGCCCCGCTCAGGCCACTGGGTGGGAGGTTTTGTTCCTCTGATCCCATCCCTTTGCTCTCTGGACATGACCAGGCCTTGTTCTGGTTGGGTCACTGCTATTGGGATGTCAAAGGTGATGACAAGCTCTCTCAGAGGTAGGCAGGAATTGCCACCATGGAGATCATCTATGGTTTGGTGGCTTTTGTTTCCAGAGGGTGGGAAGAATGCACCAGGAGAGAGAGATGGTGCTCAGCATCTATGCCCTCCCTGCTGGGCACTTCCGTCAGTGCAGTGTGGAAAACTGGGTGTGGGCCATCAGCTTCCAGAATTCATCCAGCTCTATAGGTTTGTCTATGGCTTGTTTATCATGCCCTCTGCCAACACAGGCTAATAGGCTGGTTTGGCCTCCTTAAGTGAACCAAGGTTAAGAAGTCGAAGAACAGGCCCAGGCCTGGGTTTAGTACCTAGAGAGCTCAGAGAGGCTGCAGAGAGGCTGGCTGCTGCAACTCCCCATCAGGTGGGGGAGGGAGGGAGCCATGGGCCATCACTGGGCTGTAGCCTCCTGCCCTGCATGTTTCCAGTCTTAGCTGCTCACCAGAACCTAGGAGCCTTACAGTAGGATCTCAGGAAGAAGACATTTGTCATCTTCTTAGTCGCTTTGAAGAGAGGAGACTGTTGTGGCCTCAGTTTCCTTCCTGCACAGATAGGGATGGGCTGTGAAGAGGTGGCAGAAGAGTGTGGGTCCAGCATTGCTCCCTGCTCTGGTCCTATGCTGTCTTGTGTCAGATGTCCAGAGAGTGACACCCAAGGATGACTTAATGGCCCCCTTCTTTCAGAGTGAGCTCAAGTGCCACTTCCGAGGGTGCTCTTCACTCTCGTGAGCCTCTCTTGGAAAGCTGGCTCTGTGGTAATGTTGGGGCCAGTGTAAAGGGGATTGCCTCCAGGAGTTTCATCTATGCCAAGGTGTACGCATTGCTTAAACTCATGCAAGGTGCTGAAACTGCTCTTGCATGGCAGTGAGCCATGCTTTGAATGCATGGCCAGTATTGGCACTGCCAGGATTCACAAACACACACACACACACACACACACACACACCACTCTAGAGCCTTTGAGTCTCTGTGACCTCTTCCCCCATCTGTTAGAGGGGCCAGTGACCACTAGTGAGGATGTTTACCGGGGCAACAGCCTTCTGCAAAATCTTACCTAAGCTGATGGGTTAAGGCAGACAGAGTAAGAACCCGACATGGCTTAGAGGACTTCAGGCTATGTACAGCACCACTGATTCCCACTTCTTGACAGTCTCTACGAGGAAGCCTGTAGGCCATAGCTGCTGAGCCTGTGGCTGGAAAGAGGGGTATCACAGATAACTCAACCCACCTCTCTCACATTACACAGGAGGAGCTGTCATCCCACTGGGGCTGGCAAAGGGACACTGGAACCCAATGCCTTGTTGTCCATGTCACAGACCAGGTACTCACTGCCCAAGCAGCACAGACTCGTGGCCCATAGCTGTCTGGTGACCATGTTCTTAGTGCCTGTGGTTACAGAGCCCAGGCCAGACCCTTTTAAAAGAGGTTTGTTCTAGGCTTTTCAATATTTATCTATTTATATTTATTTTATATAAATTGATGTTTTGCCTGCGTGTATAACTGTGTAAGGGTGTCAGATCTTGGAATTACAGTTGCTTGCTGCCATGTGGATGCTAGGAATCGAACTCAGGTCCTCTGGAAGAACAAACAGTCAGTGCTCTTAACCACTGAGCCATCTCTCCAGCCCTGTTCTAGGCTTTTATAGTGTCTCTCTGGAAAGGTGGCCAGGCCCCCAAGGCAATTTGTACCATCTGCATAGTCCCCAAAGCATATAAGGTTGGTTCCAGCAGAGAAAATCAGAAAGGGCTTCCTGGTGGAGATTTACAACATATTTTAATTTTTAAGAGATTTTATTTTTAATTATGTGTGTACATGTCTGTGTTTGGTTATTTGCATATGAATGAAGGTGTCCTCAGAGACCAGAGGTGTTGGATCTGCCCAGAGTAGAATTATAGACAGTTGTGAGCCACCCGACATGGGTGCTAGGAACTGAACTTGGGTCCTCTACAAGAGCAGTATGGGCATCTAACCAATGAGTCATCTCTTCATAGAGCTATGTCCAGATCCCCATCACACCATTTTACACTGTGGGGCCATGGAGTGCCCAGTGTTTGGAGAGTGTGGGTTGTATGAGAAGCCTCTTAACGAGTGGGCCAATTAGAGGCTGGAATGAAGCTGAGTCTATGGCATCTATGAAGCATTGTGGGGAAGCATCTCATCCATGTTCCCAGCCAGGCCTGCCTAGCTCCTCTCTGTGACACCAGCTCAGGTTCCAGCCCACCCTGACCACTTCCTTTCCCAAGGACAGGCTGAGGTTCCATGAGCACGGCAGAGAATAGGCTGCTGGGAGCTCTGCGGGCATAACCACCATCATCCTCCCTGTAGGGCTGTGAGTCCTTGATGCAGAACCAGTCCAGCCAGCTGCAGAGCCACAGGGCTCGGCTCCACCAGCAGATCAGCAAGGAGCTTCGGATGCGGACAGGTGCTGAAAACCTCTACAGGTGAGCACCTGCTACTGCCTGGTGATGGGGTAGTAATCTTGTCATCAGTCAGGAAGAAGGACAGATGGGCAGATGGACACGCATGACATGGCTGCCACTCAGGTCCCAGTAGCTACACTGTATGCTTTACCATTTAGCCTAGACCTCACAGACAAACCAGGCCCATTCCCACCTCAGGGCATCCCCATATATGCTTAGCCAGAGGACCAAAAGCCTCTTTAGGAGGCCCAACAGTATCTGGTGAGCCTTGGAGACTGCTCAGAAGAAGCTGTGTATGGTAGGTGGCCAACCACTCCAAGGTTGGAGACATTGAAAATGATCTTCTGACCCAGCTTCCTCTAAGCACAGTAACCACTCTGTACTCAGCAGGGGAGTCCCAGGCTCCTGCCCCCTCAATATTCTCCTCTTCCCTATCATCAGAGACCTACTGATCCCTGTGTTAGGGCCCAATACAGCACAGTGGGGGATCAGCTGTGCCCATAGTCCAAGGAACTTACATTGGAATCACAATGGCTTTGGAGAATGAGCTGTAAGAGGAAGCATCATAGAAGAGGAAGGGGGAATGGAGAGATGGCTCAGTGGTTAAGGGCACTGACTGTTCTTCCAGAGGACCTGAGTTCAGTTCCCAGCACTCACATGGCAGCTCACAACTGTCTATAACTCCAGTTCCAGGGGACCTGACATCCTCATACAGATATCCATGCAGGAAAAACACTAATGCATGTAAACTAAATAATTTATCTTTAAAAAGAAGAGGAAGGTACCACTGGACCATCCTGTCTCCAGCAGTGAGGGCTGGCCCAGCAGCACTCACTCCTTTGGATGGGCTCTGTAGCAGGAGAACTGCTGTGGATCTGGGTTACTGGATCTACCTCAAGCATGGGTCTTCTCACCTCTCCTGGCCTCTCCCAGAGCCACCAGCAACACCTGGGTCCGAGAGACAGTTGCCTTGGAGCTGAGCTATGTCAACTCCAACCTGCAGCTGCTGAAAGAGGAGCTGGCAGAGCTGAGCAGCAGCGTGGATGTGGACCAGCAAGAGGGGTGTGAGACACCAGGCGGGGCATGCCCATATGGGTGGAGGGTGGACCTGTGTGATGGGAGCCTCAGGATAGCACTCCAAGCTGCTATGGGTTTAGAGATCATGTTTCTGGTTCTAGTGAAAGTGTTACTATTCCCATGATCCCCCTGGGCCTGAAAGAAACCAAGGAGTTGGACTGGGCCACACCCCTGAAAGTAAGTGCTGGCTGTGAACATTAGGGAACATGGCCCTGAAGTGGGCAGGGGGGGGGCTGGGGGGATTAGATGCTTCCTAATCTAGTCATCTCATTGAACACATGAGGAAGTTGAGGCATAGGGGGTGGGCTGCCATACAAGGAACTGGCACTGACCTCCTGCTGCCTGATTCTTCTGGTCCCAACCTGGGCTAAGGGTTTGATGAAGGTTTGGGTTAGGGTCCTGCCCCCAGAATGGCTATGAAGAGGCCTCATTATTCTGGGAGCTCCAACATGACCATCAGGTTCCAGTATCCCCTGTAGAGAAACGATACCTGTTCTTTGAGAACTGGCTCCTGAGTGACTTGGAGAGGGTCCGAAATCCAGAACATTCCGTGTTCCTTCTTCCATGGCCTGTAGGGCCCCATGGGAAAATGGCATGATCTTATGACTAAAGTGTCTGAGTCTCCAAGGTATCAAATGAAAGAATATGTGTAAAAAAAAAAAAAAAATAGCAGCGGGGGCTGGAGAGATGGCTCAGCAGTTAAGAGCACTGACTGTTCTTCCAGAGGACCTGAGTTCAATTCCCAGCATCCACATGGTGGCTCACAACCATCTATGATGGCATCTGGTGCCCTCTTCTGTATACTGTATACTTAATAAATAAATATTTTTTAAAAATAGCACCACAAAAATCCTGGCCCAGTTCTGTCTTTGGAACCTAGGGCTTGGGAACCAGAACATTAGCATCCACCAGTGTTCCAGCCCCTAGGTCCTCAGCCCTTCTCCTTAGCTCCAAGTACACAGTCAACCTGCTCTACCCTGGCCCCTCCGCTCCCCAGGGCAGGCTGCCAGGCATGGAGTGCCCCAAGGGTACTACCTGTTCTTCCATCAGGAGCTGATCTCTGAGCACTTTGGAGAAGATGGTGCCTCCTATGAGACAGAGATCCAGGACCTGGAGGACCTACGGCAGGTGGGTGGGCTGATACCCCGCCTCTTATCCCAGAGCCAGAAGAGGAAGCCAAGTCATAGAAGGTGGGATCTCAGTGTACAGGGTCTCATGGAGTTCCCACATGGGAGATAGGCGTATCACATGTTCATGGAAAGACCTGGGACTACCAGGTAACTGCTCCAGCCATGCTCTGTTGGTCTGGGCAATAGCACTGACTGTTCTGTCCCCTCCTCAAGGCCCTAGGTGACTTTTTGTACCAGGCTGCCCTCAAAGTTCCTGGGGTATCAGGTTCCTTAGAGATGATGCCCAAGGAGCTTTGAGGATGGCATCATGAGTGGTGGGACTGGACCCAGCTGCATTCTCCCTTGCAGGCCACGAGGACTCCCAGCCGGGATGAGGTAGGCCTGGATCTGCTTGCAGCCTACTATAGCCAGCTCTGTTTCCTGGATGCACGTTTCTTCAGCCCTGCCAGGAGCCCAAGGCTTCTCTTCCACTGGTAGGGGCTAGCAATGGAGGTGGAGGCCCTGGGATGGGAGGCCAGGTTGTTATGGGAACTGTACCCATCCTGACACCATGCCACAGGTACGACTCGCTCACGGGGGTCCCGGCACAACAGCGAGCTCTGGCCTTCGAGAAGGGCAGTGTACTGTTTAACATTGGAGCACTCCACACGCAGATCGGGGCGCGGCAGGACTGCTCCTGCACTGAGGGCACCAGCCATGCCACTGAAGCTTTCCAGAGGGCTGCTGGTGAGGGCTGTAGACAATAATAGGAGGGGTATGGGGCCCATCTGTGGGGCAGGAAATAGGGTTGGTAGACATGGATTCCCTGTGTAAGAAACTTAGCACATAAATCCTTCAGTGGGACATTCAGAAGGTAGTCCTGGTGGGCATGGGGAATCCCTGCCCATGTGAGCACTCTGTCCATCCTCAGGGGCCTTCAGACTTCTGAGGGAGAACTTTTCCCATGCACCAAGCCCAGACATGAGTACCGCATCTCTCTCTATGCTGGAGCAGCTCATGGTTGCCCAGGCACAGGAGTGCATCTTCAAGGGCCTTTTGCTGCAAGCCCCTGAGAAGCCTGACAATTGTCCAGCTCAGCTGCAGTTGGCTCAGGAAGCTGCCCAGGTAAGAGCCCTGCCCAGGAGCCTCAACAAGCTGGCCAAGCTGTGCCACTCAAAGAATGGAAGGCAGAGTTCAGTGGGCCAAGAACAGAGTTGGTTTGGAGCCAAGTCAGGCAAGAATAGGCAACCACAGATGAGGCACCCACATCTAGTACTCTGGGTCATCCCTAAAGCCAATGACTGCCTTGATTCTTGAGGTCCTGAGAAGAGAATCTGAAGCCTGGATGCTCAGGTCTGGCTTAACTTGGAGTCTGAGAAAAGGCTACCAGAATGTGGGCAGTGTAGGTGGAGCCTGGGGTGCATACCCAAGGAACTTGGGCTATCTACTAGGGGTTAACTGGCCTTGTTCCTTGAGCTCCGTGAGCCTGAAGAAAGGCAGAGGGTCCATTTGCATCGGCATGCCTGTTGGCAGGTGGCAGCTGAGTATGGGCTTGTGCACCGGGCCATGGCCCAGCCACCTGTTCGAGACTATCTGCCTGCCTCTTGGACCAACCTGGCACATGTCAAGGCTGAGCACTTCTGCGCCCTGGCCCACTACCACACAGCCATGGCCCTCTGCGAAGGCTCCTGTGAGTGTGTCGCCCCACATGCCTGTGTGCAACCACAAAGGCTCCCTGCTCAGGCTCATGGCCTCTCTGACCCCCAGCAGCAGACAAGGGAGACCTCTCAAGGCAGGAGCATGTCTTCCAGCCCTCAACTACCTGTGAGCCCCAAGGTCCCACACTGCCGCAGCATCCAGAAGAGCGCAGGAAGCTTGGTGAGACATCACAGACCCTGGGCCAAATGCGTCAGGGTGCCTGCCCCTGTAATCACTCAGCAACTGACGTCCCTGGGTTGGTGGAAACTGCTGAGAGCAGGGCTCTTGGGAATGCTGGGCAGGTGGGCACATACCTGGGGACAGCTCTTCCCTTGCTCTACTATTTGACTTGGTAGAACTTTCTGAATCTAGTCAACACTGTCTGAGCCTGTGGTCTGTCCCCTCCTTGATGCATATACTGAGACGCAGGGTCTGGGTCCCAGCCTGAAAGAGCCAGGTGGTGGGGCACCTGTGCATTCATGTGGTGTGTGTGTGTGACAGTGCTATGCTTGTGCACAGCTAAGGCCCACCTGAAGCGTGCCATCCTGGGCCAGGAGGAGGCGCTGCGGCTTCACACTCTGTGCCGAGTCCTGCGGAAGGTAGACCTGCTCCAGGTTGTGGTGACTCAGGCACTGCGGCGCTCGTTGACCAAGTACTCAGAGCTTGAGCGGGAGGATGATTTCTTTGAAGCTGTGGAGGCCCCTGACATCCAGCGTGAGCAGCCAGGGCCCTTTGGGATGAATATGTTAGTCAAAAAACCAGGGTGAGCCTCTGCAGCTTGTGTTGAGAGGCACTCAGCAAGCCAAGTGTGGTAGCATATGCCTATGATCCCAGCCCAGCACTAGGGAGGCTGTCAGGAGGATAGAGTGAAGGGTGGCCTGGGTTGCATAGTGAAACCTTCTTTGGGTGGGTGGGAGGCAGGCTGGGCTGAGTAGAGTCTTCAGAGGATATCAGGCCAGCATCCCCTGCCATCTCCTTCCCCATTTGATTCTTGCAAGACAGGAGGGGACAGAGGCACGGAGCCAACTGGAGCTTCCAGGTGGATTCCTAGAAGCCTCTACATATATCATATGTTCCTGGAACTAGTATATCCCTGGCTGTCAGTAGGGACAGCCAGGCTTTGAAAACCCAGGAAAGTCGCACATGCAGTTGAGGGTCACACAGTCCTCGAACTGAATCAAGTTTCACTGGTGCAACTCTGGTTCTGGGAGGGTCAAGAGTCTGGGGTTCGGTTCCAATTCTCTTTCCCACCCTACCCTGTCAGCCAAGACCCACCAAGAACCAGAGGTGAGAAGGCCCTGCCTATCCCAGATGAAGGTGACTGACTTCTTCCATAGGCTGGTGAGCAGGCCAGTTCCCGTTGCTATTCCCCTTCCCTTTGCTCCCCTCACCTGTTTCTGCTCCAGGGTATTTGGGCTAAGATGGGGTGCCAGACAGCTCAGAGCACATTGGCTGCCACACAGCCAGGCCTCTACTACTTGTCTCCTTCCAGGGACCCCTGTCTGTGTTCTCAACCAAGAATCGGTGGCGGTTGGTAGGGCCAGTGCACATGACTCGAGGAGAGGCTGGCTTTGGTTTCACACTGCGGGGAGACTCGCCTGTCCTTGTTGCTGCTGTTGTTACTGGGGGTCAGGCTGAGGTAAAGGTCCTCTAACCCCTGATGTTGAGATCCTAGACCATCAGAGCGTACTGCCACCACCTCACCCATCCATGTTCTCCATAGTCTGCTGGCCTGAAGGAGGGCGACTACATCGTGTCTGTGAATGGACAGCCTTGCAAATGGTGGAAGCATGTGGAGGTGGTAACACAGCTGAGGAGCATGGGCGAGGAAAGCGTGAGCCTTCAGGTCGTGTCCATGCTGCCCAGCCCTGAACCACGTAGCACGGTGAACCTATGGCCTGGGAAAACCCAACACCCAGCCCTACCCAGCCCTGGTCTTCCTTTTGACTGTTGACGGGGCCTCAGAGAGAAGGTGGGCAGGTCGCCTTCAATGGAGGTGGTTTCCTGAGCAGTATCCACTTGTGATGGTGCCTCCATAGTCCTGGTTACTGTCCTGCTCCAAATGAAGCCCCCAGCCCACATCAGTGTAATTTCCCCCCCAGAATAGAAACTTCTAAACTAGTCTATTCCAGAGGCTACATCCATTCAGCAAGGCCATTCCAGGGTTGAATGACAAACAGCCTCTTATGGCCACTTCCGATGTCCTCAGTATGTCCCTAACACACCCATCATCCCTAGAGGGGTCTAATCTCTTCCCAGGGTGGCCACGGATAGGGCAGGCCATGATGGCTCACCACATCTATCTCTGTCCTGGCTGTAGGGACCCCGACGACCAGCACTGCTGTGGAGCCAGAGAGAGTGTGGCTTTGAGACACCGATGCCTGCACGTGTCCGCCCCTGGCCCGTCCTTGGCTGGAACCGTAAGACCAAACAAAGCAAGACTGGAAGTCACTCTGACCCCTGTACCAACAGGAACTGTGTCACCTGTCCCTGAGCTGGACACCTTGTACTCCTGTGTGCCCAGGGTAGCTGTGGAGGCCATCTTCCTGTGCACATCACCCTGTAACCAGCTCCAGCTATCCAGGTGTACCTAGAATGATCTGTCCTCTACTCTGGGGGACCATCAGGTTGCCCCCACCTGCTTAGAGCTAAAGATATCTATTAAAAATGCTGGTCAGATGAAATGAGTCTGAGCCCAGTGCTGAGACCATGGCCACGTTACCCACACCAGGGATATATCCCAATACACTTCAGACACAGCGCTCACACAAATGTCTCTCTGTGCCAGGCAGCAGGGATGATGCTATTCTCCTGCAGCAGGCCTCTTGGTCCCTGCCATACCCCATCTACTCTGCTCTGTCCTCAAGTCAAGTTGCTATAGGCACGTACCCCCAGGGCCCTAACATGAATAGCAAGATTCTGCCCGATGTGGAGTGGCCCTTGGCCCTTCTGGTCACCTCACACTGACCTCTTTTTTTTTTTTTTTTTTTTTTTTTTTTGGTCAGCCTCTCTGTGTAAGGTCCCAGCAAAGGCATTTCATCTGCAGCTTCCTTATAGTCCTCAGCTTACAGAGTCCCACCTTCTGCCCAGGAAACATGTCTTCTGGTCACCCCGCTGCCCAATTCCACCTGCTCTAAGAGACCTAGGTCTCTTAGAAGGATGAGCTGGGACCAAGATGGGGCCACCACGTGGGAAGCAGTCCTAAAAACTGTGTTGGCAAAGACATGAAGTGCTCTTTCTCAAAGCCCTGGAAGGTTCAGGATGGGAACAGAAAGGCTGTATGTATCTTAGTGGTAGAGCACTGTCCAACGTGCATGCCCTGGTTTCAGTCGCCAGAACTAGAAAAGATAAAACAAAAAACAGACCGGGAGATTTTTCCCAGGGACCACCAGGGGGCAGCTGTTGTCCACTCATGCAGCACTAGAAGGCTGCAGCTCTTTGAATCCTCATGAATCTGAAGAAGGCCCAGGAAAGAAGCAGCCAGCTCCTTAGTCAGCAACCCACACCCTTTCATTCTCCGACCTCTTGTGTGGGACTCCCAGGTGAGAGTACCCGATTCTATGCTCCAGATCTGGTTACATAGTCTAGGGTTCTTGTGCACATCACCCCATGCAGACATCAGCATCAAGGTCCCACATGGGCAAATGAGCCAGAAGATCCCAGTACAGCTTTCTTAAGAAGTTGCAGAGGCTCCCTGGGGATCCAGGCGTGGCCCTTCTCATTCACTTGCCCTCTTGGGACAATTTCCAACATAGCAGAATGGTCAAGGTCACTCAGGCTCTTTGACACTTGTTAATTTTATTAATAAAACTGTGTGTCACAGAGGCCATTACATGATAATCAGAGATGACAGGGTGGGTAGGCACATGGAGGATAGTGAATGTGAGGTCCTGCCCCTACCCCCACCCCAAGGATGCATGCAAGCACACACACCTTGGATGGTCTGTGAAGATGAGGAGGAAGGGCGCTGTACCTCAACTATACAGTGACTGTAGGCTACCACAGCCTGCCTACACACTCTGCTGAGCTCACCATGCCTAGGCCTTTGTTCCTGGGCCCTTAACTGAGTCCTCTCCTTAAGTTTCCTGCTCAAAAGTCCCCACTTTGGGAGTCCCTCCTACGGCTGTTTCTGTGTCATGGTGACCCCTCCCAGATGGAGTCAGGCACAGTTCTGTGTCACTGTCTGAGTTGGGTCATCCGTGCATTCTCCCAGTGGGAGATGAGTGCCTGGGACACACTGGCCCTGGGCAGGACAGAGGTCCCTGGCTGAGGCCCAGCTGCCATGGTGGGAAAGCTCCTGGGACCATGGTTGCCTGAATCTAGAGTTCTGTCTGAGCTAGGACTGTGTAGTAATGGAACCCTAACCCTAACCCTACCTAGTCCTCTGTGTCAACATTTTAGAGAGAAAAATAGGTGTATGTAACCCAGATTGGCACTATGGGAGCCAGGCAGAGAGGCTATGCATCATGCTGGAGGGTACTGACCCTGATCTTAACAACACATGGCAGACATACCCTGATGGGCCAGCTGATGGACACCCCCACTAGGAATGTGAGCAAGCATGGTTCTGACCCATTTACCCTGGCATGTTTCTTCCCACCATCCTGCCCCATACTATTCTTCAAATCTTCCTACCTAGCTGGCATCTTTTCAGGGGCCATGTCCTTTCCTTGGGCAGTTTTTGTTTGGCTACATCCCTGTTTAGAACTACACCCCACTCCGGCTCAGCCACATAATGCTGACTACTGTGGATCATAGGTAGACCCTCGGGTCATAAACAAGGACTGGGCCAGCTGGTCAGTGAGGGCCCTGAATACCCCAGGAAGGCACATGACATATGTCATACACATGGGCTGCCTGAGAGGGAAGAACAGGGCCTGTCTCCTCACAGCCTGCACAGACCCAGGGTCCATGGCCAGCGGGGAAAACATAAGGCTGATAGAAGTGGGCTGTCTATGTGCACTTATCATGTATACAACCCAAGGCAGCACACACCATGGAGTGGTGCTTCATCTTCAGAGCGGCTCCCCGGGCAGGAGGCTAAGGCATGTGTATGCTGCGATTTCTTTCTGCTTTGCCAACAAAAAACTGCCGAGAAAGGAAAAGGCAAACTCTGTTTTGCTTGAATCAGCAGTGAGAGGCCTGGAGATTAATGTGGGAGAGGGAGGTGCAGACGAGGGAGTGGGGGTGGGGAGGGAGTGAGGGCGGGGTGCGTGTGGAATGGAGGGTTTGGTGATGGAGAGTCATGCGAAGATGGCCAGGTGGAAGGACCCTGCTACCTTTCTCAGCCTCAGCCTCGGGACCTTCAGGGCTACTGCCTTCTAGGCCCCTCCTTTTGCATGTATGCTTTGTGCCTGAGGCCCAACCAGAACCTCCACCTACCATGCCCACTCCCGTGCCCATCAATATTTTATTTTGTCCATTGTTTCCAATAGCCAGGGACCTGTGAGTTCAACTGCAGGTCTGGGAGCAAGGTACAGGAGAAATCAGTGCATGGGACTCCCAGTCCAGGGAAGTGTGTCCCTGGACTACTGTCCATCCTGGAATAAACTTAAGAGTACATGGTTGGGATGTTCAATGAAGAGGGCTGAACATGGAGGCCAAATATCTGGCCTGCCTGGTGGGGCACCTGAGTCAGGAGCCCATAGTAGGGTGCATAGTGAAGTGTCTGGCTGGGTACTGCCCTCTCTGAGTGTAGGGCAGATGCAGGGGCATGGCAGGGGCTTGGGCCACTTAGAGCTATATAGCCCAGGTGAGGGAACATGATGGCCAAACCAGTACAAGGGGAAGAGTTAGAGAGGTTTAGTGATGTGTGCCTCAGTTTCTCAGAATAGGGAAGAGAGAGTGAAGACCTGCCACCAGCCTTGGAGGAGCTGGATCACTCCAGATCACACTAGCCTGGTTAGAAAGCCACAATTAGGCCTCTAGGAAGCCACAGTCACACAGCAGCCATCATACAGTGCCTGCCGTGATTCTACACCAGGACACACAGACCTACATCTGGTGGGCAGGGCAACAATACTCCTGGGGGTCATTGGGGGCCCAGGACTCTGGCTCCCTTGGGGATAGAGAGGTTTTTGACCCTGTTCAGGGATCCCTACAGGTCACTTAGCCTTTCTTCCCGGGGTTCCTCCCCAGATCTGCCACAGCCACAGCCCAGCAGCTCATCCTGAACCAATGTCCTAAGCATACTGTTCTCCTGTGAGAGGCTGGACAGGGCCAGGGGGAGCCCAAGCCTGTGACCCCCTTGTCCCCAGCTATGGCAATGCTTTGGCCCCCTGAAGCCCCAGCACTGCTCTGCTAGGAACACACTGCCCTCACCTCCCTCCTCTGTGCCCCAAACTTCGTTACCCCCAACTCTACTGCTCTCTCCCTCTCCTTTCCTTCATCCTTTCCCCTTGGCTCCCCCTCTTCCCCTTTCTCCTTCCCCACCAGCTTTCCACCCCATTCCCACCCCCACCATCACAGGTCAGCGTCACCACCCAATCGCTATCATCCCATTCCACTGCTGCTTAGGTCACGATCACCTTAATCGTCGCCACCATCACTGAAGTGAGCTTCATCACGTTGCTGGTTAATTTTTACTAACTTGACACAAATAAGAATCACCTGGGAAAAAGGAACCTCATTGAGGATTTGCCTCCATCAGACTGGCCTGCGGGCAAGTCTATAAGGACATTTTCCTGATTCAAGATTGGTGTTGGGAGTGCCCAGACTATGGTGAGTGGTACTACCCCTGGGCAGGTGGAAATGGGTTAGGGTTAGGAGTGGTGGACAGCTCTAAAGGGACACTGAGGGAGTGGAGTAGGTGTATTCTCTGGTTGGAGGAAAAGGCCAGTGTCACCTGAAGCTCACAGGAAAGTAACAGGCCAGAGAAGAGGAAAGGAGATCACAGAGAGGAGTCTGAGAGGAAGTCAAGGTGAGTTGGAAGATAGGAAGGTAGTAGGCCCAGCTGCTGAGGGCTCAGGCTGGATGCAGAGCCTTGGCTAGCCACTGAGCTGGCAGCTCCCTGTTGCAGGTTGTGGACTTCAGGCTGTGTGGGGGAGCTGAGCAAGAGGCCTCTCAAGTCTGAGATCCCATCCTTCAGGGAGGCTGTCTCTACCTCAGCTGTTCTCACAATGGAGTCTCAGAGCTCACCTGTCTCATTCCAAGAACCCTTGGAAGCCTGCAGCCAAGGCCTACCCCATACAGAGGGTCCACAGTGGCCTGGACTGGCTGCTGCTCTGTGTGTCCACCTCGGGGTGGCCCAGGCTCCATGCCCATGCATAATGCAGTATTTACCTGAGGGGTGATTGGCAGCCTCTCTGCCTTCCCCTCCCCCGCAGCCCCAGCCGTTGAACCAGACGTGCATTAAGGCAGGAGTGACTTATTGAGCTGTCAAGGGGAACGTTTTAAGACAGAATTATAGGGGAGAGGAAAAAGATTTTTACCAAATTAATGAAAAATCAATCTGGCCTCAAAAATCCATTAGCCTTCATAATGCGCCTGTTCCAGGCTGAGCCGCACAGTCCAATATCGGCTGTTAAATACCGCAGCGGCTCCCCCGCGGCCCGCCATTCATTATAGACGGGCAGTGTTTACTTCTAAGAGTGACACCTGCCCCTGTCGTCAGCTCAGAGCTCCTGGCTCCATGGCCCCCAGGAGGTCCCAGCCCCCCCACCCCCATCCCCATCCAGGAAGTGAGCCATCAGCTCCCTGACACACCCACACGAGTGGACCAGCCTGGGAAGCCATAAGGAGAGAATCTAGACCTCGGTGAATGGTGGTGTAGGCAGATTGAAATGTACTGCTGGTGACAGATCTGTGAGGGAAAAAGTGACCATGAGGTTACCATGGAGGTTAAGGGAATGCTGAGTGAGATGATCATGGAGTAAAGTAACCATGAGAGTGGGTGACCACTGAATAAAGTGACTACTGTGTGAGGCGATGGTAAGAGTGAAATGATCATGAGATGAAGTGGCCATGGAGTGAAATGACCATGAGCTAAAATGACCATGGAGATAAGGTGACTATGAGAGAGTGGTCACAATGGCATCACCAGGTCCATGGTACCCATCAGGGTGTTGTGCACAGACAGGATGGGTGATGGGGGGTAAGGCTGGTGGTCACTAGCTAGTACCTCTGGTGACAACACTGTAAGTTGTCATGGGAGATGGTCATGCAGCCATAAATGTGACCACAGGACAGCTGGGATCCAGGGCCTAAGGCAGGTCTTGTCTTAAGGCACTTTTTCCTCACAGCTAGGTCATATGATGGACAAACAGCCCAGAAAAGCCAACAAGGTTGGAGTAGCTAAGAAGGCCCAAGGTACCTGAGGAAGCCAAGAGGCTAAAACAGGCCAAGGAAATTGGGGAAGCCCAGGGGTGTTGGGGGTGGCAGGGAGGCTGAGGAGGCCCATGAAGGCTGGAAGGGCAGGCTGAATGCTGTGAGGTCAGACTCCAAAAGGACCCATCAACAGATGGCCTAAGGAAGCCTACAGACAGGCTTGGCCCAGACAGCTTTCTCCTGCTGCCTCTGTTTTGAACCACCTGCCGGGCCATGCTCAAAATGGATATTTGAGATTACTCTGTGCCCTATACCACACAGGTCCATGACTAGAGGCTGGGTGTTTTTTTTTTTTTTTTTTTTTTTTTTCATTAAATTGACAAAAACAAAACCACAAAAAACAAAAAAAAATCTGCTTTCCCTCTCCGTGGAATATTGTCTTGAGACACTCACTGCCATTATGAAGCAGCCATATCCTGGGACCCTAGAAGGAAATCAGGTCAGGCACCTACACTGGCTTCTTCAGGAGTTCCTCCCAACTTGAATCTGGCCTTGGTCAGGGCTGCATTTCTGGGGAAATTCTATGCTGAAAAGAAAACTTACCTGGCATTCAGTGCTCCTTGGGAGCCATGCAGGCCACCCCATACCCAAGCCTTGCTCCTCAGGGTCCCCTTGGCTGACTCTGCTCTGGCCAAGACCATGAGGCCTCCCATCCACTTGCCTTGCCCAGGCCACATTGTGTAAATAGATTCACATTCCAGAAAACTCAGCTTCCAAAGCTGCCAAATAAATTGTCTGGTTTCTTTTCTCCATCAGTTCATCAGGGAGTCCCAAGTGTGGGAGATGTGCCATGTGGTGTCAACTGCCCAGTAGGGCTTAGTCCTGGCTCCTACCCCAAAAAGCAGGTGGGTTGGTAATAGCCTAACAGGAGAACCCAACCACCTGCTCGCTCCTTACCACGTCCCCTGTGGAGCCAGACTGCCTGCCAAGGCCATGTAGATTAAATCCCAATTCATTAGTGGTGGAGGTTGGGTGGGAAGTGTGGGCAGCCCTAGGCCCTGTCTACAGTCTACAGTGACTCCATATGCTGTCAGACCCCACCAAATAAAACCAGCTTCCCTCTATTGATCTGTGGCCACATTTACCAGCTACAAGTCATGCAGACAGACAGAGGGCAGGAGTAGCCCCAGCTGTATGAGCATGGGCCCATTCTGAAGGTTTTCTAAGGCCAGTAGCAGAATCCAGATCACCAGCAGCTACAGTCTTCACTTCTGGCACATCTGCTGTCCTGCTCATCAGGGTCTCCTCTAGCATCCTCCTCATCTGTGCCCACTTTCTATGCCTGTGGGTATCCCCCTACCTCTGTCACTAGCATCATGGTCTCTATAGGAGTGTCTGTGTCCTGGGACTTCCAAAGCAAACCTATCAGCAAGACAGCCACAGCTAGTTGATGGGGTGGAGCTGAGGGCCAGCTCTCCCCTGTGTAGGGGCCTGTTGGGCCATAGCATAAGCACTGTCACTAACACTGGGGAACATCATACACTTCTGATAGAGAAGCAGGTTCTGCTCCCATGGCTGTGTCTGGATGGACTAACCCCCAAGAGGCCAATCCAACCTATCTGATCAATAGCCGGGCACATCCTGTACATAGTAGATCTGCTGACCCAGGCTGGGCCTGCTCCCTCCCGCCTCCTCATCAATAGTGGATCATCCGGACCCCTGCTGGACTCAGCCCCCTGGGGAGAGGTGATGCTGACCTGGCCCCGTAGCCATCTCAGGGCGCCATCCTGACACAGAGGCCAGACAGTTGGTGACATCTAGGCCTTGCCACTTTATTGTCTCTTCAAGGGTCCATCGAGGTGGGCTTGTGGAGACTGTGTGGGGGCTTGTACCAGACTCTATGTGATAGCAACACAGTTACTGTGTTGTTCACCATCAGTGAGTGGTAGTAAAGGCTGCTAGAATGGCCAGAACTCTCATACAGAACCTAGGGCACTGACTCAATCTCAGATGCTTTTGCCTGTCATGTATCATCATGGCTAGGATGGCTTCCCGGGTTACAGGACTGGATCCTATGCCAAAATTAGCTGCCCAAGAGTTTGGGGGAGGTAGTTCCAAAGGAGATGTATACCTCCTGCTTCAGCACATTTCCTTACCAGCAGAAGGAACACATGCCAAAACAGCATGGATTTGAAGGTATCCTCTGTGTTTTTTAATGCAAGTAATGTGTCAGTCAACTTGACCCAAATGAAGACTTTGCTCATCATGGAGGAGCTGGCAAGCACTCCATCCTGATGGGCTAGACATGAACAAGGACAGCGCCTGTTCCAGGGTGCTCAGGCACCAGGACAGAATAACCCAAAGTGGAAATGAGCATTCATAAGAATGCTTAGGTATTCCCCAGGCTGCCTGAAGATGCTTTAGTAGCATTGTGTGGGTAGGCGTGATGGGAAGGATGTTAGGCAGGCAGTTTACCTGATGCAAAGGAGGTCCTATGGAAAAAAAGTCACCTGGCCACTGTGAGAAAATGGTTAGAGGGACAGAGGGGAGGTACCTGGAACTCTGACCTACTTCACAGGTTCTTAGGTTCCTGATGTAGCACCCAAAAAGACTCAGAGACCTACCAGGATCACACAGCATTTGGGGTCCAACCAGGTCTGATCCTTCCCTCCTGGAATGTTCAGGGAAGTTTATTGCATCTTCCTGAAGGCATGGTCCCTCTGACACCAGCCTCTATCCCCTGTCCTGCAACTGTCCCTGGCGGGAGCTGGGACTTTACCTTCTGCCTTGTGGAGGCCATAGGTTGCCTCTTGTGTTCCTCATCTCATGACTGGCTTGACCTGCCTGTTCTTGAAATCTAGTTTTATGAATATTCTCAAAGAGGAGGTTTAATCAATTACTCCAGAGCAAGTCCATTTCTTTGACCAGGACAAGCATCATCATACACCTCACAAGAGCCTCCTGGCCGATCAATGGTGAGTGAGCAGCCCTTTAAATTCTCCAGGCTGGCGGCGCCCGTCTCGGCCTCAGTGGCAGCTTACTCTCTGCCCTGGCCAGGTCAGCAACCTTGCCCCAGTGTACGGGGGACCAGGGAATTTAGAGGCTCAAGGCCGGGAGGACAAAATGACTCTTTTAACTCAGCCCTGATCCCTGCCACCTCGACACCCATGTCCTCAGTTGGCACCTCCCAGTGATCCTAGAGCGCCATGAATGTGGGTGACAGCAGTGTCCCAATGATCATGCTGGCCTAGCCTCTTCCCACCCACCTGATGATGTTTCCAGATTCTCTGACAGGCTGGCCACAAGCATGGGCAACAGGGATTGAATTCCATGTTGTCACCATGAAGTGCCCTTCCCACAGGTAGATTGTCCTCTGGTCCTCTGCACCCAACATTGCTTTATTCTCTTGTAAGTGGCTTTCTGGATGACAATGGCATATTCTCTTGGCCCTATTCTGCCCACAAGACTCCTGAGTCAGGCCTGGGATAATTGTCCTCCATAGAACCATACTCAGATTTCACAGCAGCCTCCCAGGAAGTCCCTGGCTTGTTATTCCTCTTCAATGCTCCCTGGGAGCAGTTAATGTGACCCAGGGACCACGTTTGCTACCTAGGCCCAGCAACCTCCATCTCTGCCTCTCCAACTTCTAGAGCCCTTGATTGGGTGGCCTGACCCCACCCAAGCCCAGGAAGTATAGTCAGACAACTTGCCTATATCCTGCCCAGACAGACTGGAACGGGACCTCCACGGTCTATTAGAAAATATTCCGAAGTTCCCTCTCAGCCATTTTCAGCAAAGGCCAGTGGCATTAAGCATAGTGTTGCTGGGGCCATTTCCATTGTCACCTCCAACTTGCCATCTTCCCATGCTGGTCCTCGGACCCACTGATGGCACCTCCTGGCTGGGCACCTCCTTCTGTATCTCTTCTAAAGCCTGCCTTCAGTGCCCCCCCCAGAGTGTTCCCCAGGGTGGTCCTCGACAGCTTGTGTCCCTGAGGCCCTGAGGAAAGGTATGGCAGGACAGAGGGGCCCTTGTCTAGGAGGACAGGAGCCAAGAGAGGCCAAAATGAGGCTAGAGAGCAGAGGCTACTGAGGAAGCACGGGGGGGGGGGGAGGGCAGCAGGGTTGTGTCCAGCATAGATTGATGTCTCTGGCGGCCGGCGGCCCAGAAATGGTTTTAATGGTCCCTAAAGCCCTCGGTCAGCCAGCGCTGAGCTCAGCAGCTGCTTTGGCCAGTCAGGAGGGCATGGGCTACTGGGAGCCCACTTCAGGCCTAAGCCCCCACCCAGTTGCCTCCCTCCATGCTGAGGATCCTGTAACTGCCCCCTGAGAACTCAGGGCAACGGACACAGCTGCCCTCCCTGTTCTGGGCTTCCCCCCAGACTCACACGATGACCCCTGAGTGCTGGGCTGGAAATGTCCCACCCTTGAAGCCTTTCTAGGGGCAGGGATGGAGAGGAAGCTTCCTCCGAACCCCACCCCATTTGTCACAGGCCCATTAGGTGCTGACAGCTGCTTCCCACCTGCCCAGTTAGGGCAAGCCAGGGCCCCCTGGTGCCCATCCATCATATGTCTTCCTTGTTCCGTACTGGAGAGCTTCTGAGGGCAGCTTTCCCACAGAGGAAGCCAGAATGGGGAGCACCTGGAGGGGTAGCTCTTCATACTGAAGCGGAAACAACCCTTACCCCCATCCTCTCCTGCAGGAAGACCAAAACCTATAGCAGCCTACCTAATGAGTGGGCCTCCCAGGCTTCCCAGCCTATCCAGGGAACTCTGGGCCTCAGTTTTCCTAGACACAGGACATGGGAGGCCAGCTGAGTACTGCTGACCATGGATACCAGAAGACAAAGCAAAAAAACCAGCTGCTCCTTTAGCCTCTTGTAGACTGTCTTCTGACCCCCTGGCTTGCTGTCCAGATTCTGGGGGCTTCCAAGCGCTTGCTCTGAGCCTTCAGAAATGGCTGGTGGCTCCTTCGCTCTTCTGAGAGGCATAGGGCAGCTTCAAATGTGGGACATTGCCTGGCCTGACTCAGCAGCTGCCCAAGATTCAGGCCTGCACCCAGGCCATGGTTGTTTATAGATGCAGTTTATAATTTTAGAAGACATCTGGGGAGATGCTACCTCCACCAGGTTCCAGAGATACTGGAGGCCACAGAGGACACAGCAGTGCCCCTGGGGCTACAGCCAGTACCACCCCAAGTAAGCAGTTCCTCCAGTCTTGTCTTAGTTACCTTTTTGTTGTTGCAACAAAAACATCATGACCAAGACAACTCAGAAAATGTTTAATTTGGGCATATGGTTTCAGAGGGTTAGAGACAAAACAAAGGCATGTCAGCAAGACAGCTCGCATCTTGATCCACAAGATGGAGGCAGAGAAGGAGACAATGGGAATGGTGGGATCTTTTGGAACCTCAAAATCTGCCCCAATTGACACACCACCTCTAACAAGACCACACCTCCTGATCCTTCTCAAACCATCCAACTAACTGGAGACCAAATATTTGAATATATGAGCCTGGGGACCATGCACATTCAAACCACCACAAGCCACCTCCATGAAGGACACAGAGGCCATAGTTACCTCTTCATGATTCTGTGGGTCCTACTTCAGAAAGTGGGGTGACCAGCATAGGCTGGATCAGCCTACCCTTCACCCTAGGGTTTCCAGAAAGCATATAGGCACTCCAAAATATATGGTTTGTTTGTTTGTTTATTTATAGTGTATTGGTGTGTTTTTGCCTACATGTATGTCTATGTGAGGGTGTTCAGGTCCCCTGGAACTTGAGTTTCAGTTATAGACTACAATGTGTGAACTGGAAATTGGACCCGGGTCCTCTGGAAGAACAGCTAGTGTTCCCAACCTCTAAACCATCCCTCTAGCCCCAAGGCATGTATTTTAAATAGCAGTGGACCCTTTGCCAGCTAAACATATTTCAAATAACCCTGGGATGAGAGACATGTAGGGACACACCTAGGCTGGAATGGTTCTGTTATTTTCCTGTGTGCCTCTAATAGTGCATCAGGGAACAGAGGCCGGCCTCAGAGCACACTGACTGAGAAGAAATGCAGACTCTGCCTTCTCACAGGGATGGGTTAGGAGGTGGAGGGGGCTCCTGGAGGTGGGGCTGTCCTCCTGCTTCCTTCCATATTTCAGCTTCCCACTTTGCCAGCCCCATCCCCCACAGCCTGGATTAATTTGGAAAGGACAATGTTTATATTAACTGTTCATTTATCGATGTCTGCTTGCTGGGTCAATGGCCAAATTTATTGTCTCACAAGATGGGCTGTATCGAGCCAAGCAGCCTCCTTACTTCCCCCAACAGCCTAGGGGGGACAGACACTGTCAATATGAAGACCGCTGACCTTGGGCCTACTAGTCTTTCTGCTGGGAACTGGGGGGGAAGAGAAGGGAGCTGGCAGCAGGGTCACTGCATGCCACACACACACTCACACACTGTGGAACTCTCATAGTTCAGGTAGCACCGCCTGGGCAGAGGACAGAAGATAGAGATATTGGGTCAGGAGTCAGTGTCCACACACTCACAGGGAACCCGCCATGACTAGCCCAGCTGCCAATATGATAGGGAAGGCAGTCACCGAATGGCCAGATGGCCCAGAAGCCAGTGTGGGTACATACGCAGTGCACTAGAGGAGCTGCCAGAGGTATCTGAGGCAGGAAAGGATGAGGGAGCAAGGGCATCTCCTTACATCTTAGCTGCACCAGCCTTTTCCAGGAGAAGGAGCTGAAGAAGGTGAATGAGGCCTGTGATTGCTGCCCCTCCAGTCTAGACACACAGTTCCTCCATATCCTTGAAGGAAGAGGTAGTGACGTGGGGCTAAATTTTCTCACAGCCCCAGGTGTTTCTGAGGTCCAAGTGAGTCCTGTGCCTACACTATATTGCCACCATGGAATCCTCTGGGAAGTACCCAATCCTGAGCTCTGGCCTCCACAGACAGCTTGGGACACTCCTCAGGTGAGCAGCCAGGCTCTGTTGAGCCCTTAGAGGACAGGAGCTGATGACAGCAACCTGTAGGTCTAACATGACTCCAAGCTCATCTCTATGACCACCAGGCTCTCTGGCCTCTTCTCTCACCTCCTAGTGATTTTATGAGTTCATTTAACAATGGGCACGTCCTGAGCGCCTATTGCAAACCAGTCTCTGAGGAACAACTACCAGCCAGTAAAAGGCTTCACTTTCTGGAACAGCCTGAGGCTGGGGTGCAGGCTGTAAAGCTGGGGTGTAGGCTGTGTGTGGGTGATCAAAAGGATACAGAAACATACAAACACGATGAAGAGTGTCTGCCTAGGGACCTACATTTGTAAAAGTCCTGAGACAGGCGCTGTGGGCAGCAGAATAATCTGGAACACAAGGGAGACAGGCATGGGGCAGCCAGGGGGACTGTAAAACTTTGTGGAACTTATCAGCACTGAAGAACAGAAGGAGGGGGTCTGTTCTGTGCAGGCTGGGAATGGTATGTTCTGATGTCTTAGGTTTGTGAAGCTTCTTGTTTGTTTTTAGATAGGGTCTTACCAAGAACTAGCCATAGAGACCAGGCTGGCCTTGAACTCACAAAGATCCACATGCCTCTGCCTCCCAGGTACTGGGATTAAAGTATGCAGCACCATCCCATTATGGTGTCTTATGAAAGAAGGTTGTGTAGGTAGGGTATGATAGGAGAGGACCAGGGACCAGAGGCCACACAGCATGGGCTTCTGCTGTGCCTTCTACTAGCTGCCTACCAAGAACCCAGCCTCCCCAACCCTAGCTTCCATTCTGTCCACTGCTTTCTAGGCTGTGTTTCACACTTTGGCCACCAGAAGGCGCATGGATCCCAGGCAGGTAATAGTTCTGCGAAGGTGGGGTGGGGGGACGCTAGTCAAAGAGCTCATTTGTCCACAAGCATCATCGATGACTTGGGAAAGGCAGCAATGTTGATTAAGAGGCCATACTTGAGTTAGAATCTCCCTAAATGGTGATGAGCAATTGATCAACTCATCAGGGGAGCCAGCCCTGGAAATGAGGAGGGGAGAGGGGGGAAGGGGAGGGGAGGGGAGGGGAGGGAGGGGCAGGCACAAACCCTGTTCTACCCCCCCCATGTCTTACTCAGGACTTGTTTCTCTATGACCCTAGGGACAGGTAGGTCCCCAAGCCTGTGTTACCTCCAACAGAAATGGGAACCAAGCCAGACCCAGACACCTCTTTGCCGTTAGTTCCCTTTTATACACATAATTAATGGCTTTATTTCCTTGAGCTGTTTTAGATTGGAGACAAAGATTGAGGAGTTCCAAGTCCCCTTAGTCTCCCCTGACAGCAGCAGCTTACACTGCTGTGACTGAGTGGTTACAACTTTGCAGCCCTGTGGTGACCAGTCACAATCACTGAGGTACACCCACCTTAGACTCAGCCCCTGTGACTCCAGGACCAGGCTATGCGGCAACATCCAACCTTTCCCAGCAGCCATGTCTAATCTGCTCAGCGCAAATGGACTCTTGCTATCTGGTTGTCAATCGTAAGATATCTCCATATGTTTTCCCAGGTTTGCAGGGTGCTTCTTTTTAGTACTGGGTCATATTCTATAGTCTAGATTTCCTGCAATTCATTCATATGTCACTTGCTAAAGGGAACCCTGGCTGCTTTAGCTTGAGTTACCACAGACAAAGCTGCCAGAAGCATCTGTGTGGATTTGATGGGGGTCACAAAACTGACTGGCAAAAGCTTCCAAGCCCCCTGTACCTCTCTCTACAAGGAGAGAGAGAGAGAGAGAGAGAGAGAGAGAGAGAGAGAGAGAGAGAGAGAGAGAGAGAGACTTCCATAGAGGCTCTGGGCTGCAAGGGATCTGTTTGCTGCTAGGCCTAGCTGGCTCTGTACCACCCCAGGGTACTACTCACCACAGCAGAACACAAGCCCCCATTTCCTTGACCCTTGGGGACCCTCCTTGTTACTTATCTCTGGTTCTAGTTACACAGATACCATACAAATCATAGTTGAAACCCTTCTCTCTCTCTCTCTCTCTCTCTCTCTCTCTCTCTCTCTCTCTCTCTTCCTCCCCCCCACCATTCTCATACTTTCATCCTTGTCCTGCCTATGGCCTGACCCCACATACTTGGTGTCATAGTGTCCTTTCTGGGTCTTCTCTCTTGTGTGTCTATCACCTGGATGCTGTAGTGACACTTCTGTGGTTGCTCCACTCGGCTCTCCAAGCTTGTGACTGCCTCTTTCCTAGTTCTCTCTCATTGCTGGCTACCCTGACCTCCAGAAATGCAAACTTTTCACACTCAGGACACCTTGAAGGTCCCTATTCTGCAATCACAAGTCTGGCAGCTGTCTGCAAGGAGGCCCACACTCCCAGTGAGGCACCTTACCTTTATGATTTACCTCTTTGTGTGTGATCAGCTCTACCCTGCTGGAATCTTCTAATATCACCTCTGTTCTCAGCATTGTGAAGTTTCATGGGTGTCTGAGTCTCTTTCTACCAGGTAGCAAAGCTTGAGCCTATTTATAAGGTTTGGGGGGGAGGCTTCTTCTCTGCCTTTGGCACAGTCTGCTTGGTCTTGTCTACTCCTTGGTGCTCTGGGCACCTTCGATCTCACCTAAGAAAACTCCTATCTCTTCCTAAAGAAAAGCATTCCTCTATAGGGTCCTCAGCCTCAAGCCATTCATTTTCACCCATGCCCAGCCCAGGCCACAGTTACCCTGGTCTTCTGTGCAGTCTATGGAGAACCCAAGAGAGGAACCAGAGGCTGATGGGAACAGTGCTCTGGGCAGCAGAAGAGAGGTATTTGGGAGGTCCTAGGATATTGTCTGGAATAAAGTTCACCTTTAGTATTGATTATCTATTTAGTATTGATTATCTATTTAGTATTGATTATCTATTTAGCATTGATTATTTCTTCTTATTTTGGCAGAGTGGCCTAAAGCCCAGCCCAGTAGTTCTTGTTCCATTTGCCTAAGGAAGTTAGGCTGGTTTGGGGGGTGCCTTCTAAGCCCTCAGAAACCCTGTAGGGTATCAGTGAAGAAGACATGATGGGATACAGTTAAGTCACCAGAGGGGACAACATGGACCATCACCACCCAGTCAGGGATCTGCTTATCCTAGCTCTGGACTCTGCCTGGCATGAGTTCCCAAAGGGCCACAGCAGGTGCCACAGTCCCCAAGAAGCCCTATGTCTCTGTCAGCTTTGTCAGCCTGTGCACCATCCCCAAATCTGGTGAATAGATTCTGGACAGTTCACTCTGACCCTTACTGTCTTCTAGGAACTAAAATTCCCTGTTTTCTATAGAAGCACACCCTGACCTCCTCAGCAAGAGCTCCACTCTTTCTCTTCCCTATCCTGCCCATCGGTCCCTGACCAACACTGAGTCTCAGACTTCCCATGGACCACGAGTTTCCCTGGGTGGAGCGAGAGAGGTACCCAGGGTCATTTCTGTGCTCAGGGCTGGTTTATGGGTACCTTTGATGAAGTCTATCACAAGATGTGTCCCAGGATCCTCCATTGGTCCCTGACAGGGATTGAAAATCTGAGTGAAAGACTCTACCTCCCTAGGAAAACCCTGAGAGTCTGAGGCTCTTCTTCATCTACAAAATGCCCTGTGGGTTTGATGGATAAACTGGCTAGCATGTTTCCTCACCATGAAAAAATACATTGAGCAGTAGGCAGAGTTAATTTTTCTGTTTAATAAAGCATATGGGGCCAGGTATAGTGGGACCAGGAGTAATAGCAATTTTAATCCCAGCACTCAGGAGAAGGCAGGTTTCATGAGTTCAAGGCCAGCCTGGTCAACATAACACATTCTATGAGAGCTACATAAAGAGAAGCCATCTCTGGGGCTGGAGAGGTGGCTCAGTGGTTAAGAGCACTGACTGTTTCAATTCCCAGCATCCACATGGCTGCTCACAACTGTCTGTAGTTCCAGTTCTAGGCAAACACCAAGGCAAATAAATAAATAAATAAGTTTTTTTTTTAAAAAAAAAAAGAGAGAGAAGCCATCTTAAAAATAAATAATATAAAGCACGTGGCCTCAAAGCCACCCCCAGGCCATTGCCCTGCCTACAGCAGTCCCTCTGAAGCCATAGCCCAGCTCTGCCTCTTGCTAGATGCTCCCATTCCATGGTTTCCACCTGGGCTCTTTACCCTGGCCTGCAGCTCCTTAGGCAGGACTGCAGGGCTTCGTGAGAATCCCTGCAGCAGCCCAGGGCATGCCTAAGCCTCCAGGTTCTTCTGCAACCTGATCCAGTGACTTTGCCCTCCCATCACAGGGTGGCAGTGTCCTTAGGACTTGTCCCCACAACATCCTCCAACTCACTGACATTGATGCCACTAGCACCCCTGGCAAGGCTTTGTGGGAAGCAGGCCTCTGGGAAGGGTCCCTACCCCATCCCCTTGCCGCCATCCATCTAATGGGGATGTTTCCCGCTGCTCAGAATAAGTAAGAAAACTGGAGTTTCACAGTGAGCTCTTTAGGGTTGGGAAGAGCACTGCCTATCATTTTGTCCAGAAGCCTCTGCCCTCTGTGTGGAGGGGCATGGGCAGGAGGAGGAGGCTTCAGGGACCCTGCCAAGCTCTGCTGGCCACAGCATGGTTCTTCCATGTGAGTCCCTGACCTACAGACCCTCTCTCCACTTTCACACTTCCTTCCTGGGGTGAAGACATGAAGGCCATGGCTATTTCTCCTTGGGACCTTAAGGATCGCTCCAATAGTCAGAGTCTAGCCCCCTTGGGCCCTAGAGCCACCAGCTCAAGGGCAATGCTGTTCTGGGAGCTCCCATCGTTTTTCCCATGGTTCCCTTCCACAGCCATGCAGTGGCACCGGCACCGACTCTCAATTTAGTCTGCAAGAAAGTGAGTTATGTTCCTCTGGGCAGAGGGGGGCAGCACCTAGGATTTGTGCTGTGCCCTACTCTGGGTTCTCAGAAACTGTCGTGTTGTTCCACTGACATCCCTCAAGGATCTCCCGAGGAGGGACTCACTGCTGAACCAAACCCAGTCTTCAGGAAGCTTCTGCCTGCGTTATGCAGAGTCCGCCTTGTGCTGCGCCCTCAGCTTACTGCAGACCAAAGCACTTCTGCAGGATGTCCAGTGAGGGAACTCTGGCACCAGGACCATCGGAGAAGGGACTGTTTCTCGCTTTTTATTTGTTTGTCTCCTGTCCCGTGTCCAGTTACACACTCACTCCTCTGTCGTGGCCCTGGCTATCCTGGAACTCACTCTGTAGACCACTGTTTCTCACTTTCTAACAAGAGGTAAAGCCGTGGCAGCTGTGTTACCTACTCAAAGCTCAGACCTGAAAGGGCTCCTGAGGGACAGGAAGTTGTCCCCAACCCTCTCTGCTCCTGCTACTTAAATACCCCCGCCCTGCCCCAACGCCAAATCTCCTGGGGCCCAATCTCTACTCCACTCCCACTCACGGTATGGGCCACAAGGTCAGCTGCAGATAGATAGGTGGGCTGTGGACAATGGGGTGGAGGACAGTCCCCAACGGTAAGGGGATCTATGAATATAACGTGCACAGCCGCGAACATCCTGTCCTCGTCCTTTGCTCTGTACTTTGCACGCACGCAGGCCTGAGCGCGTGCGCAAGGGCTGTCTTCCAAAGGCGCACAGCTGCTTGCAGACAGCTGTGCGATCCCCGGTTCCCACCTCATCCGACTTGCCCGGGTTGGGACAGCCCGGGGCACCGGCGGTGGCAGTTCAGAGTGTCACCTTCCCTGCCACCGTGCAGCGCAGCGGGCACGCAGCCCCTCCAGATGCTCAGGTCCCAAGGCCCCTGCGCTTCCTCAGGCGGCGCCATCTGACGCCCCTCTCTGCTACACCCGGACCCCCTTGCATGCCGCCATCTGTCCGCGGTGGAACCGCGCCAGGCCAAGAGCTGGGCCAGGCCGGCGCTCTCACCCTGTCCCCAGAGTCTCAAGTTCCCGAGCCGAACCCCAGTTTGCGATGTGGGTCCCTTCTTGAGGTGCTGTCTCTGGGCAGACTTGCCAACTGCAGGGAATGGGGAGGAGCGGAGACAAGGGAAAGGGAGCAGCAGCAAATGCCCCGGCTCTGTCTTTCACCGTGAGACCATTAGTCTGGGTTCACCCAATCTCGGGCGGTTGAACCTTCGCCCGCTGCTAAAATCCCGTCCAAGCACCAGTCTGCCCCAGCTCAGCTGCCCCCCGGAGGGTGTGAGAACTCCCTAATCCCCACTGCTTAGCTGCTCCTCCATAGAGTCCTAGAGCCCAAGATGCCCCTCCCAGAGGCCAGCTGAGGGCATTCTCCAGGCTCATTTCTCCCAGGCTCTCCCAGGACTCCCCACTCCCTCCCCGCCCCCTCCCCCAGCTGCTGCTGTCTTACAAGGCTTTAGATAGGATCATACTGAGCTGCTTCCAGCAACTCCCAACAGGTTCGTCATTACCATCTCAGAGTGAGTAAGGCCAACCCATGCAGGGCCCAGAAAAGAAGTGGTGTAACCGCCTGGGACCTAGGACCAGCAGGGATAGACCCCCGACTGCTTGTGGGCTAGATGAAAATAGACCGTAAAGCTCGAAGCCAGCTCCAAACCCTGGCTCCTCCCCAACCACCAGCCTTCATGCCCTTCAGCCCCTCCAGGCATTCCTGGAACCTGTTAGGGAGGAGCAGCTCAAAGAACCATCTCCAATTATAGGGCCGCTGTTACCTGCTGGCTTGTGTCTGGATCGCTCCTGGATCTGTGGCTACCTGTGGGAGGCCAGAGAGGTACAACTAAACCTGTCTACTAAAGACTAGAGAGGAAATGTTCTGAGGCCTAGAACCAGAATCAAGAGAAAGCCAAAAGACCTTTGGGATGGGATTGGGGTGGGGCCCTGGGGGACGGAGGGGGTCCCCAAGGGATAACAGAAGCTGAGGCGGGCACTGAGGCTTTTCTGGGGTCTCTGAGAGCAAAGCTGCCAGGCAAGGGGTGCTCAATGCCAAGGTTGCCCTTCACCCTCCTCCAGTCTCAGTAAAGACGATAATTAGTATCCTGACCACTCAATTAATTAGGCGTCATGAGCTTAATTATGACAGAGGGGGCAGTGTCATCAGCCTCCTCCAGGAACTGAGGGTTATTGACCAGAACAGGCGCATAAGGAGAGCTGTCATCACAACCCATGGGGCTGGCAGAGCCTGTGGAGGAGGGTAGGCCGAAGGAAGCTGCTCCTCAACCCAGTGTGTGTGTGTGTGTGTGTGTGTGTGTGTGTGTGTGTGTGTACTTCCCCCAAGCCCCTCAACCTAACTCACCAGCCTCTTCTGCCAAAGGAAGTCCTCCGAAATCTGAGGACCACCTCAAGGACCCCACCTCTTAAAGGTCCTAACATCTTTCACATAGTTTTGTTGAGGACCAAGCTTCTAGCACATGAAGCCTGGTGAAGAACAGCACGCAGTGCTTCTCAGCATCCTCACAGCCATATTTCCTAAGGAAAAGTAGGTGTTGATGCTTCATGTCCTCAGGAGCTACCTCTGCATTTGGTTGCTACATCACCTTAATCTGAGCCCCCCATGCCTGTCCTTGCCTTATTTTATCACGTTGTGCATAAAGGACCATGGAATGAGTATATGTGGGTGGGTGCCATCTTTTTTTTTTAATTTTTATTTATTTTCCTTGCTGTTTGCCTGGAACTGAGAACTGAAACTACAGACAATTGTGAGCTGCCATGTGGGTTCTGGGAATTGAACCCCGGTCCTCTGGAAGAGCAGTCAGTGCTCTTAATCACTGAACCATCTCTCCAGCCCTGTGGGTGCCATCTTATGACTAATTTTTCTCTTCTTTATATTTGGGAGAGGGAGCTGGTGCTGATGATTAAATCCTAGGTCTCATACATGCACATGGTGGTGATGGTGATTGTGGAAGTGAAGAAGGTGGTGATGGTGGTGATGGGTGGTGGGTGCTGCTAATGGTGGTGGTATGGTGATAGAAGTGGTGTGGTGATGGTAATGATGGTTATGGTGGTGATGGTGGTGGTGGAGTGGGATGGTTGTGCAGTAGTAGAGGTGAGGGGCTTTGGGGCCTGTGCAGCTGAGGTTGAGAATGATGCTTTTGTAACCAACCTGCCTGCTTATCAGAGCTCTGCCTATCAATGCCCTTAGGGTCTCTAGCAATCTGTGTCTTGAACATCAGTTCAGAGTGTCAAGGCCTCCCCTTGTCCAAAGAGAAAACAGGACTGCAGTGTTCTTAGACGATGTTTGAAAGCCAGGGGTCCTGGTCATAGGCTAGATGGCTTCTCAGATTCTTGTGCCTTTGCAGACCTCCCTGAGCACTCCTATATTACCACACTCTAACGGCTGGAAAGCCTCCAGGCAGGACTCTAGCTGACCTTGGAGGTCCACTTGAGCTGGCATGTTGGCATATGGGAGGTCCCAATCATTGGTGGCCTGTCAATAATGAGACTTGGAAAGACTAACATGGGCTTGCAAAGACAGTAGCAGTACCCAGGAAAGAGACTGGGGCCTCGGGGGAGGACAGAGACCAGCCTCTGAGCACAGTGAGAGGGCCATGGTACAGAAACAGCTTCCTTACAGGAGGCCTGGAAAGGAAGTCCTCTAGATATCTACCTTGAATGATTCTTGCTGTGCCTGAAACCCCTTGTGGGTGTACTTCCTCCCCAAAGGCAAGCTGAGGCAGTGGCTGGGTGTCATTGCTTTTTGTAGGTAGAGTAGAGAGAGCAGCGACTAGTTCCTGCAAACGGGCCAATCAGGGCAATCTGGAAAAGTCAGGAGGCCCCAGGCACCATCTATGATAGAGCATCCCTTTGCCATCCCCCACCCTCAGGAAAAGCCCCCAACAGAAAGCATCCTGCTCTTTCTAGGCATATAGCCCCACCCTGGTTCAGGGGAGAAGTTGATAGCCTGGGACCTCAGCAAAGCCAAGGGGCCAGGGCTGCAGGTGGTGGTAAGCCTCAGGCAGAGCTCTGCAGGCCAGAAGTGTGGAGGCCTATGGACCTTCCTTGCCCATGGTGGGTGCTCAGAGTCACATACAATTACTCACTCAGTGTATCATAATTACCACAAATAGCCCATTAAAAGAAATTATCATCAAGATGATATTAGCAGACAGCAAGGGAAATGAAGAAAGAAAAGTGCTTATTCTCTATTGTCCCTTAATGGGGATAGGGGATGGCCAGTCGGCAGCAACCAGAGTCAGTTGCCTTATCACCACAGCCCATTGGGCTGCCCTAGAGTGGCATGGAGGGGTAGCTTGCTCAGGCCTATTACAGGCAGCTGCTGCACCCCATTCCTCAGTCTTACTTCCTGAGCCTCCAATATCCTCAGGAAACTCTGTCCTAGGCTCTTAGAAAAATACCCAGAGGCCCTGTAAATCCAGAGCACTTAGACATCCTCTAGACATGGTAGACTGAGTCATATCCGGGGTCTCCCAAGTGTCACACAAAGGTTGACTCTGGAAAGAGGTGTAGTATGTGGGAGATAAGGGTAAGCCTGAAGGTGGCAGTGAGTCTTGAGAGTGGCAGGGATGAACAGTGAACTGGGGGCCCCTGGACAAAATGCCAAGGCTCTGTCTGTTGGACCTCTGTGTTTTGATCCACCAGACCTCCTCCCTCTGGCTTCTGGAGACTCCTACAACCAGGTTTACTAAGGCTAGCCAGGAGGCCTTCACTGAACTCAAGGGATTCAGTGACATCTGAGACTCAGCCTCTCTTCCTCTTACCAAGGATACCAGGAGTCTGTCACCTGGGAAGAGCACCCCTCTGGCCTCCTCTGAGAGATTCCCCCAGTCACAGGAAAAAGACTGGGCACTGGCAAGAATGTTTTCCAAGAAGCTGCCAGACAGTAGGTTGGCACCCTACCCCAATAAAACCTGCCCTCCACTGAGGAGCTATAATGCTGTGTCTTTCAGTAACTAATTCAGGACAATTAGCCATGAACAGGTCATAGGCAGATGTCCACTATGTGGGGCTGGAAAAAATGGCTCCACAGTTAGGAACATGCACACACTGCTCTTTCAGCAGTACAGTTTCTAGAACCCATGTTAGGGGCTTTCAAGTGCCTCACATCTATCAGGAACTCCAGCTTCAGGGGATCTCCAGGATACCTGCACTCATGTGCACATATCCCATACAGACATTTATGCATGTACATAATTTGAAAAGTAATAAATAGATAAAAATGTGCACTGCATGGAGCAGACCAAAGCAGAGAAATGGAGCCTGAGGAACCAGAGCATGAGGATAGTATTTGCATTGAGACCCAGGCTCTGAGAATACTGGGAGAGATGCAAGGGTGTTTAGACCTCACCATGCAACCTCGGGAGTCAGCAGCACTATTGTATAAGTGTGAGTGGGGCTACCAGACTAAGAAAACTCTGGGAACATCTCAGAGGTGACACAGATGCCACAGAGATGCCAGGAGATATGACGAGACGGCAGCAGGCGCAGAGGAAAGAAGCTGAAATGCTGCTCTGAGAAAAGGTATCAAGCCGTATGGCTGAAAAAGATAAGAAAGATGGGTTAGTTTAAGGGCAGAAAGTTAGCAAGCTATATGCCTGGGCTCTAGGCCAATCAGCCTAATATAGTAAAAATTAATATAAGTATCTGTGTGATCCTGTAGGACTGCCGGTCAAACCTTTGGTCTAGACCTGTAAGTCCAGGCCAGAAGCCTAATACAACAAAAGAATCAAGGAGTGGGCTTTGCAGGAGTCAACCAGTGGTCAAGGGAGCCAACCCAGGACAATGGCCTGGAACCTCCAGGAACTGCAAGACATGAGCCTCCAGACAGAAAGGCTCAGCCAAGTGTGATGTGACTATAAGGAAAGCCCCCAAATCTGGTAATAACAAACAGGTGGAATCAAGGCCCCATTGATGGGAGAGGTGTAGGGAAACTGGGTTGGGGGTAGCCTATGCCATTTCACCTGAACAAACAGGATAAGTCACAAAAAAGAGGAGCACAAGGCCAGCAAGAGTACCCAGGCCCTTGGATGGAGGAGCAGATGGAGGAGGGGTTAGAAGGGAACAATTCAGCTGCTATTGGAAGGATGCTCTGACCACTGAGGAAGGGAGGGGTGGTTAAGTGGAACTGGGAGTAGCTTTTGCTGGCCTATCTTGCCATCCTTCTTTCTTTCTTTTTTTTATTTTTCCTTCAACAAATATTTATTGAGTGTCCCTCGATGTCAGGCTCTCTGAGAAGCTCAGGAGCCAATAATGGAAACAGCCCTAACAGTGCGGCTGTCAGGACTAGAGATCAGAATGTGAGTCAGATGGCAAGGAGAGCAGAGACACATAAACAAGGGCTCCATAGTGCCTACACCTCACGCAGGTACTCTGGACATGGATGGTGAATAAGATTTGAAGAAGAC
>PVIH01010836.1:60802-72848 GCA_004025045.1 Sigmodon hispidus
CCATCCACCCATCCATCCATCCATCCACCCATCCACCCATCCATCCATCCATCCACCCATCCATCCATCCACCCATCCATCCATCCATCCACCCACCCATCCATCCATCCACTCATCCATCCCACTCATTGAATCCTGTCTACTGTGTCTGACTAGTTTCTACCCACTGGCTTCTCACTAGTCTCAGCTTCTTTCTTCCCCAAGGGCCTAGGTTCAAATCCCCGTCTCCTGCTCTGCCCTTGTAGACAGTGAGCAATCCTCCTCATGACTCCATTTCCATGTTTTCCACAGTGTTAGGTCAGTATCTCTGTGCCTTGCATCTGGAGCTGTGGGTGTCAATAGCTCCGATGTTGCCCCGTGGCCCCGGCTTGGCCCTGCTCTGTCTTTCAACTGGGTCTCCCGCCTCCTTCTGCCCCCCAACATCCCGCCGGGCGCTCTGGGGAACATTCCGTGGTTTGCATCAGACTGTCCGGCTCCGCGGAGCCTCAGATGTGGGCAGAGTGGGCGGCGGCCTGGCGGGCGCGGGCTGGGGAGACAGCGACCAGGGACCCTGTGCGGCAGTGTGGCGCAGGAGGTGGTGGGTGGTGCAGACCAGCAGCGGAAAGCAACAGACAGCCTCTTGGTGGATAAGGAAACTCCACCTGTCTGCTGTCCTCCATGGCTCTATGGCCTGCGATGCAGCAGGCCCTGCCTGGCCTCAGCCTCCTGCTTTGTCTGTGTCCTGGATGCAAGTGCTCCAGCCACAGAGACCTCAGGCCTCCTCCCAGCCCCTCCCAGATGCCTGGGGGCTTCTGTCCTCGTCTTCCTGACTTCCCACCCTTCTCAGAGTGCTCTGGATCTCAGGTTGACACACACATTGGTCACTTGCACTCTCTGATCTCCCCAACAGGCCTGGCCAGGCACATGGGGCACCCCCTTCACCAGGACACATAATCGGTGGCCAATCAAGGCAGCTGGCGGAAGTCCTTTGGGAATCTAACCACCATTTCTCCTGGTGGTTTCTGTGACTGTTACACAGTTCCTGACCCACCTGTGGAGACACCTACCCATGCCCCTGCCAGTGCGTTGATAAGGAAACAGACACATAGACTGTACTTGAACACATTAGCAGGACACTGGATCAACAGGCTGCTGCAATCTCCTGGGCAGAAAGCGCAGTTATTCAGTGGGGGATGCTAGATCAGTCAGGCCTCTGCCTTGCAGCCTGCAGACCCAGGTTCCAGTCCAGGAGCTTCAGTCAAAGACCAGGTGTGGTAGGTGACACCAGCAGCCTCCCTCTGGGAAGGCAGGGACAGATGGGCCTGATGGCTAATTAGTGAGCTCCAGGCCAGAGATGCTGCACCTTACAGGTAACAAATAGGTCACCATGCAAGGGACCACACACACACACACACACACACACACACACACACACACACACAAGCATGCTGGCTGGCCTTGGCTAAGGGTTCTCACCCTCTGGCTGGGTTCGTAGCGAAGTTCTATTTTATGTTTTCCATTGACCCCAGAACCTGTGCGCACCATGGGGAATGTTCTACCATCCACCCATACTCCAGCTACTTCTGGTTTTATTTGAGCTTGCTTATTTATTTATTTATTTATTTATTTATTTATTTATTTATTTATTTTTTAAGTTTTTCAAGACATGTTTCTCTGTCCTGGAACTCACTCTATAGACCAGTCTGGTCTCAAACTCACAGAGATCCACCTGCCTCTGCCTCCCAAGTGCCAGGAGTAAAGGCATGCGCCACCTTTTATTATTTTGAGATAGGCTCTCACTGTATAGCTCAGCTGTCCTGAACTTGCTGTGTAGACCAGGCTGGCTTTGAACTCACAGAGATTCACCTGCCTCTTTCTTTTGGATGCTGGGACTGGTTTTTTTTTGTTGTTTTTTTTTTTTTTCCCACTGTCTCCAGACCCTGCAGACTGGATTGTGCATGCTCTGACCTCTGACCTCAGGCCTCCTCTCCACCCCTCGCTCTGTGTGACTTTGACAGCTTAGTATCTGGGCTTCTACACTCCTAATTCCCACTACTCATGGTCTGAAAACACCCCAGTTCCCTCCACAGCCCATCCCAGCCCCAGCTGGGAGAATGCAGGAGACTATAAAAGAGACCCAGGGTCCCTGTCCTGCTCCCCCCACCTTCTCCCACCTCCCTCAGAGTCACAGCCTTGTCCCCCACCCCTCTGCCCTGTCCTCCATCACCAGGCTGCGTCCTGTCCTGGGGCCTTTGGTCCAGCTCTGGTGGCTTTCCTAACTTCTGGTGAATTCCATCATTCATGTATCTCAGCTCAGATGTCTGTCCCCTCCTCAGGAGGCCACTCTGGTTTCCTGCCCCTCCGGGTCCCCTGCCTCCCTCTACCCTGATTGTTTCCATCTATTTTAATTCTGCAATTCTTTCTGGAGCTCTAGTCTGGAGAACAGGGGCCTCTAGTGGGGATGATCCTGGAACACAGTAGGTGCTTAATAAATGCTGACTGAGCACAGAAGGGTTAGAGCTGTGGACCAAACCCCAGGGACGCCTGCTGTTGTTTCTCCAGAAAGTAGCTACAAGAGGACCTCAGCGGCCATGAGGCCCCTCATCCATCTCAAAGCCCAACTGTCCCCAGGACCCACGCACCATTCAGAGCGCCCCAGAAGTCTCGGCCACGGACTACATCCCCACCAAGAAACCTGAGGCCCAGAGAGGGTGGGACACACTGCAAGATCACACAGAGCTGTGTGACCCAGAACCGCATGGAGGAGGCCAGTCAAGAGAGTGGACAGACAAGCCATGCTGCTGCCCTCTCCCAGGGCCGCGTTCACCCCTGGAACCCCCAGAAGATTTCCTGGTGGAAGGTGACATCCACCCAGGAAGACAGTCCCGCCACCTGGTTGCCCCAGTGGGCTTCCCTCCTGGACTGAGGGGTTCAGGCGAATCACATGCCCTGAGGACCAGGGACCCCACGGAACCCAGAATGAGGCCTAGCAGCCTCCAGCACTTTGTGCCCACTGAGTGCCAGCCCCTTCGGACCCCCCCAGGTCCCCGCACCCCAGCACTCACCATCCACCACATCTTCGCGGTCATGTCGTAGCACAGCTGCCACTTGACCGACGTCTCCCCTGGCTTTCCGGACACGGGTGGCCCCGGCACCTCCATGCTGGGCCACGATGTCCCCGGAGGTCCCCACACTCGGCTCCCACGGAGCCCGGTGAGTGAGACCGACAGGGGAGGGGGGGACAGGCCAGGAAGGGCGAGCTGGAGGGCGGGGACAGAGGCCACCCACAGCCCGGGAGGCGGCTGCCATCACAGCAGCCCGGATTTGTGAATGAGCCCCCTCCCCCTCCAGCCCCCCCGGAAGCACCGCGGCTGCCCCCCCACCCCCGCTGTGCTGGGCCTGGGCGCCTGGGGCCTTCCCGCCTCTAACAGGCTGGGGACTTGGACCAAGGGCACTAATTGACTCCTCCATACCTAGGGACCTTGGGTGAGGAGACAGTGGGACCCAGGCCTGAGCTGGGAGATCGGCTCCGGGCTGTGCAACTTTGGGTAAGTGGCCTGGCCTCTCTGGATTTAAATGGTGAAAGTGGGAACTAGCCCGGTGTGCGGTGGCCCAGGCTTGTCCTGTCAGCACTTGGGAAACTGAGGCAAGACGATTGGTGTGAGTGTAAGGCTCACCTGGGCTACACGGTGAAAGCTAGTCTTAAAACTAAAAATGCCCCCTCCCCAAAGCATCATGAATGCTTTTGTGTTCTGTATTGTCCTTCATTCTCCCAATGTCCCCGCAGAAATGGGGAGGGGCAGGACTCGAACTCATTACTTTGTCGCCGTGCGTTTGTGGAGCACCAATGGTGTGTTCAACACAGATGAAGCGCTGTGCTCGAGGGGATTGGCTTGGCTCTACACAGCAGCTGGAAGGACTTGCCAGGGGTAAAGTTGCCTGTTGGCTGGAAAGTGGCCCTGGGGTCTTTGCTCTTTTGGGAGGTGTAGATGAGGGATGGGGCAACAGGACCCCTCCTTCTGGATTCTTCTTTTCATCACGGGAGGGCTCCTATGCATCCTCCAATCCCCCACCATGCTGGCCCCCTATCCTGGGAGAAGAACAGATAGTGCTTGAGATATCTCTTGGCCCAACAGGCTGGGGAGGTCAGAGAGGTTCAGTCAGGAGCTCAGGGCCGTACAGCAACTTTGCCACAGTAAGGCTGGCAGCCAAAAGATTAGAGTTTCTCTGTTTGTCCCATTTACAGACAAGGAAACTGAGTCACAGAGTGGGTAAGCTTCACATAGTCCATCCTCACGGGCATCCAGAACGGCACCGGCCACAGAATGAACACTGTGCCCTGTTTGTTGACTGAGTGAGTCATGGAGCAGGCTTTTGCTAACAGTTAATCTACTGGTTACCGCAAAGCTTTTCTCTATCACATGGGTCTAGCTGGAAACCTGAAGAAAGGAGCCCAGGGCCCCCCAACATTCTCAGCTACCTCATCCTTCCGAAGCACCCCAAACCTTAAAACACTCCCACAGTCCAAACCCTGCAGCATCACCGCCCTCCAGCAGTTCACGCCCCCCAGAGCCTCATGCACACTCTGTGGCCCCTGTAGTCTCACGCCCCCACAGTAGTCACCCAGCCCCCTTGAACCCGGCTGGAATTTGCCTTGGCATCTTGTGGTCACCCCTTACAGTCACCCCAGATGTGGAGCCAAGAGGGAAGGAGACAGGATGGGGCGGGGGGAGATGGAGAGAGATCAAGGTCTTGGTCTACCAGCCTTCACACACCCCATGCCTCAGTTTCCCCAGCTGCAGAAGGATGGGGAGAGATCCCTGACCCCTCCCTCTGGTCAGAGGCGGTTGGAGGGGAGTTGAGGGACTGACAGACTGGGCAGGTACAGCCCACAGAGCCCAGGAGGAACCCAGTGGGCTGGTCCTGGTGAAACATGAGGCCAGAGTTGGAATCCCCATGTCCATGTTAAAACTCAGGTGTGGCCTTGGTAGGCGGAGACAAGAGAACTCAGGCTTGCGGGCCAGCCTGGGCTAACTGATGAGCTGGAGGCTCAGGGAGACCCTGTCTCAAACAACAAGAAGGGGGCCACTGCAGAAGATGCTGGAGTCCACCTCTGACCTCCACACAAGCCCTGCCAGTACAGGCAGGGCCACGGCCACGCACAGGTGACCTCGCTCTTCATGTGCCCATTGGCACCTACATTTTAAAAACTTTATTTATTTATTTATTATTTATTTATTTGCCTTGGTGTTTGCCTAGAACTGGAACTACAGACAGTTGTGAGCTGCCATGTGGGTGCTGAGAATCGAACCCGGGTCCTCTGGAAGAGCAGACGGTGCTCTTAACCGCTGAGCCACCTCTCCAGCCCCTGGCACCTACATTTTGTTTAACTTAAAAAATAGTTAATTAACTTTTGAAATGAATTTGTTTTATTTCAAATTTTAATTTCCCTTTGAAATTTATCTTAAAATGTATTCATTTCTTTTATTTAGTCTCATCTTTTCTATTTTATTATTCTATTTTCAGATTAAATCTCACGGTGCTGCCCAGGTGGGTCTGGGTCTCACCATCCTCCGGCATCGGTCTCTCCCAGGTGACGGTTATTTTGTCCTGATGACACCATTTTCATGAGTGAAGGCTGAGTGACACCTGTTCAGGCCCACCTTACACACAAACAGCTGCTTCTCCGGGTGGGAAGGGGCCGAAGTGGAGGAAATCGGCATTCATTTTGCAAATTTTAGGGAATCTGATAAAAACTTTGAACATGACTTTTCTTTTTTTTTTCTTTTTCTTTTTTTTTTCTTTAACACGACCTCCACAAGCTGCCCCAGACCAGTGCGCTGCACACAACAGGCGCTCAATAAATGCTGCATCCATCCTCCCAGATATTAAGTTTTGTCTGCGGCCTTTGCTGCAGGCTGGAGGCGCCGTTGCCTCAGTCAGCCTTTCTTGGGGGTGAAGAACTCAGTTTCATGAGAAGGGCTCTTACTTCAGTTTGAACTCTGGGGCGTCCAGGAGAAGGTGGAGCAAGCGCAGGGCATGTGCACAGCAGATTAGAAGCAGTCTAGTTTTAAGAGACTAGGAAAGCCACGCCCCCAGCCCCTCACTGAGGATTCTAGGCGGGGCTCCACCCTGACCACGCCCCCAGCCCCTCACTGGGGATTCTAGGCGGGGCTCCACCCTGACCACGCCCCCAGCCCCTCACTGGGGATTCTAAGCGGGGCTCCACCTGACCACGCCCCCAGCCCCTCACTGGGGATTCTAGGCGGGGCTCCACCCTGACCACGCCCCCAGCCCCTCACTGGGGATTCTAAGCGGGGCTCCACCTGACCACGCCCCCAGCCCCTCACTGGGGATTCTAGGCGGGGCTCCACCTGACCACGCCCCCAGCCCCTCACTGGGGATTCTAGGCGGGGCTCCGCCCTGACCACGCCCCCAGCCCCTTACTGGGGATTCTAGGCGGGGCTCCACCCTGACCACGCCCCCAGTCCCTGGGGGGGATTCTAAGGGGGCAGTTTCACTTCTCTGAGACAGGGTGGAGTTCTATCACCCAGCTGAAACCTGAATCAATGTTACAAAGAAAGTTGCTGGTGAGTGTCCACAGATGTTTGAGCCACATTCCCACACGACAGAAGAAACACCCAGATAAAGATAATCGGTGAGAAAATTTTCTTTGGGGGGGAGTGTTCCAAACAGAGCTTCTCTGTGTAGCTCTGTCAGTCTTTGAACTCAAAGATCTGCCTGCTTCTGCCTCCCAAGTGCTGGAGTTAAGGATGTGAGGCCACTATGACCAACTCAGTAAAATATGTTTTATTCACAAACTGGAATATTACTCAGTCCCAAAGAAGGAGCGAAGCTGTGCCATGCGTCACGCGTGGGAAAACACGGGGAGAGAGAGTCGCTGTTAACAAGTAGAACTTTTATTAAATAAACTTTTAGGTTTTTTTTTTTTTTCTTTTCCAGACCAAAGAGAGGTGATTTGACGTGAGAGCTTGCTCCTCCGCACATGAAGAGGCAGGGGAACTAAAGCCTACATTTCCTCTCCACCCTCTACCGTCCCTATCCCCTCTCTGATGTCTCCAAAATTCAGTTTGAAGTTGAAATTTCACGAAATCGTCGTAGCAGAAATAAAGCCCGTCGTACAAATCACATAGGGTCTCTCGAGTGGAGTATAAAAATGGTATTTACAACTCGTAAACATGAACTAGACGGTGCGCACGCCAGCGCACGCTAGCACGCACTCAGCGGGCGACCCCGGGGCCACGCAATGCCCGCAGCGGACACACACGCTCGCACGTGGACGGAACACAGTCTCACTGTAGGAATGTTTAGAACGGGGGACTCGAAACAAGGCGGGCAGAATTGGGGCGGAGATTTTTTTTTTTTTTTTTTTTTTTTACTTTTTTTAAACTTTTTTTTTTTTTACTTTTTTTTCTTGGTTTTGGATCAGTCAACAAACGTTGGTAGAAACGGGAAAAGATTTAAAATCTGTCTTCGCATTTTTTTTTAACCTTAATTTTTTTTTTTTTTTTTGTCTCTTTTGCTTTGTTTTTGGACACGTCAGAAGGAATCTGGACCCCCCTCCCTCTGGTAGGATGTCCAAACTAACGACTCTGTGCTTTGCGGTGGGTGCGTGGGCAGGGGGTAATATACAGGGGCGGCTCCTCACCAAAAGTCCTCCCAATCCCCCAGCTAGGAAACAGAAGCCGATTATCAGTGAGTCCCCCCACTCCCGACCTTCCTTGTGGTCCTGAAAAAAAGACCACAAATAAAAAGGAAAGAAAAGAAAAGAAATCAGAGTCCGCAACCGGGTCTGGCAGTCTGTGTGGCCACATCGGACTCCGGGCGACCTCGGGTACAAGACCTTCAGTTCAAGGCTGGTGATTGGAGGGCAGGGAAGGGGACAGTGGGGGGCTGGGGGGCAGTGGGGGGCAGGAGGCTTCCCCAGCGGGAAGCTAAGGACACCTGGTCACCCAAGTAAGGCTGTGACAGCGGGAAGGGGGTTGTGTGGAGGGGGAGCCCTGGACGCGGGTGGTGGCAACAGCCGTAGGGACCCCAAGAACTGGAGGTATATGGTGTTGGCGGGGTCCTGGTTTGGTGTCCGGCGGGGGGCGGCCTCCAGCCGGCCTCATCTGTCCTTGGTCCCGGTGAGTGGCCGGCTCAAAGCCACCGTTTGGCCCCTGTGGTTCATACTCCAAAAATACAAAGTCTATGATGCGCGCTCGCGCGGCTACAGGGAACAGGAAGTGGGGGTTCTGGCTAAGGGGGTACTGGCTGGGTGGAAAGCCTCCGAGTCAGACGGGGGTGGGGGTTGTCTCCAAGTTGAGGGGTGGGTGGTGATTGGCAGTGTATGAACCCCTCAGACCCGGGCTCCGATCAACCCCCCCATGGAGCATTCTGTGCCCCACGTGACTCTCAGTGGCTTTGGAATTGGGGGGCCTGTGTGGGTGCACAGATGGGGAAGGGAGGGAGGTCATTGGGGGGGCTGGTGTCCAAACTTGGCTGAAATTTACATAAAAGTCCTGGGGTGGCTGGAAGCGAAGCGAACCGCTCAGCCCGGGGAGGATGATAGGGTGACATCAGGGAGTACGGAACACTCTGCCCCGCTTCACTTTTGTCCTGGCAAGAAAACCCCAGTGTTTTCAAAGCCACAGTTCCTCACAGTCACCATCAGTTTGGGGACATTTACATATTGGCTCCCCCCCAGCCCAGAGCAGGCGATCCATAGGACACTGGGCTAAGAGTGATGACCTGGCAGATGTCCTGGGGATTTGCTCCTGATTGATAGGTTTCATTAAAACCAAAATTTAAAAAAAAAAAAAAAATCAAAAAACCCAAATAATAAAGGCAAAACACCGGAGGACTAAAGACTGCCCACCTCTACCAGACCCTGGGTGAGGTGATTAAAAAGAAAAGAGAAAAAGGAGAAAGAAAGAAAACAGAAAAGAAAAAGGAAATTAGAAGTATTTCTAGGCGCTCTGTAGGTGGCGGCTGCCTGGTGGTCGAGCTCTCCCCTCCCACGAGGCCGTGTGCAGTTGATTCCACCTTTTAAAATCAGTTCAGTCCCAAAGAAAGTGCTGATAATGTGGCTCGTTGGGAGTTTGACGTTGGGTTTTGGATTTTGTTTTTTTGCTTGTCTTGGGTATATGTGGCTTTTTGTTTGTTTTGCGAGATTGTGAGTGGCACACGCTGTGGGTTTTGTTAACCCACTGAGCATGAAATTAGAAGACAGGACTCTTGGGGTCCACGGGAGCTGGTGGGGACAGAGGTGGGGCCTGGAAGGCTGTGACGGGGTCCCCATCTCCTCTGCTTCAGTTCTGGGCCAAGCTTAACTGGGCATTCCGAGTTCCAACTGTAGGGACCCAGTTGCTGTGTACTGAATATCCGGTTTTAGGGCTTCCGGGCAGGATTGGATAGAAGCCCCGCCCATCACACCCTGCACCCCAGACCCACAAACCCACCTCCGGAGTGAACTTCTATTCATCCTTCAAAAGTTTCCCTGGGAAGCCCCCTTGGTGGGAGCGCCTAGTTTTCTCTCCACCTCCCCACCCGAATCCCACCCTCCGTGCCACCCAAGCAGCAAGGTGATGGTGGAGGGCCTTTATCTCCAGATGGCCTTCTGGAGCATCACTCCCGCCCGCCCCCAGGATCTGGAGAGTGAGCTTGGGATGGGAGGAGGGTTAGCTGAGATCAGGGCTGGGCAGGGCACAGGGCCGCCTGGCGGCTCACCTGGGGCCAGACCCACAGCGGAGGGGCTGTGGGCGTGGTCAGTACGGGTGTCCTGGGTCTTTGGGTCTCTTCAGCTGCACCTTCAGCCTCTTCATACCGATCTGAAAGCCGTTCATGGCCTGGATGGCCGCCTGCGCGCTGGCCGGGTGGTCAAAGCTCACGAATCCTGAGGGGACAAAGTGACCCAGCTTCGTGTAGATCGCCAGACTTTTATGTCTCTAGAGGCGGAGCATTACTCCTACCCCATCCAGTCTGCTCAATTTCCTGGCTTTCCCTTCCTACAACACTGATGTGGTACAGAAGATTATTCCAGAACCTTATACATGCCAGGCATATACTCCTCCCTGACCACGCCCCCAGCCCCTCCCTAACTGGGGATTCTAGGCGGGGCTCCACCCTGACCACGCCCCCAGCCCCTCCCTAACTGGGGATTCTAGGCGGGGCTCCACCCTGACCACGCCCCCAGCCCCTCCCTAACTGGGGATTCTAGGCGGGGCTCCACCCTGACCACGCCCCCAGCCCCTCCCTAACTGGGGATTCTGGGCGGGGCTCCACCCTGACCACGCCCCCAGACCCTCACTGGGGATTCTAGGCGGGGCTCCACCCTGACCACGCCCCCAGCCCCTCACTGGGGATTCTGGGCGGGGCTCCACCCTGACCACGCCCCCAGACCCTACGTCACTGAGGAATTCGCAGGTCCACTCACCGAAACACTTGCTCTGGTTGGTAGCCCGATCCATAAACACCTTGGAGGAGATGATATTGCCGAAGGGGAGGAACATCTGGGTCAGCTCCGTGTCTCCAAACTCCTGGGGGAGGTGGTAGATAAACAGGTTACAGCCTTCGGGACCTGTAGGTGGGGGAGAGAAAGACATAAAGCCCCCAAGGAGAGGAGGCGGACCCCCCCGGGTTGGGGTCCAGTCCTTGTCTCTGGCTGTGGATGCAGTGTGTGGGGGGGAGCTTCTTGAGATCCCCAGAGAGAATGGTGGAGAACAGAGTGAGCTCCGACAGCCTTGATCCCTCCCATATGCCATTTACCCAGCCAGTGCTCATCACAGACTAAACCCTGAAACCTTTCCTTTCCCGCCCACACTCTACAAGCCAAGGTCTCCGCCTCCCAGACACTCCCTAAGCCCCACCTCCAAGCCGTGCCCTGGAGTCAGGTGAGGGGTGATGAGGGGGTGGGTATGGCTCAGCAGCGACTCTGTGGGCCTCATGCTAGTCTAAGATACACCTGGCATTTCAAAGAAACCTGGAGAGCAGGTGGTGGCACACATCCACCAGTCATCTCAGCACTTGGGAGGCTGAGGCAGAAGGGTTGCTGTGTTTATGAGTCTAGTGTGAGCCGCACAGAGAGATCCACTCACAGCCATGCAGAGAGAGCGAGCGATCATTTAGGTGATGGCTGTATAGAGGTTTCCCTATCGTTAGTTTTAGGGGCACATGAACCACAGAGCCTAGGTGAAGGCCAGAGGACAACTTGCCCGGGTCCTCCACCACATGGGCTCTGGGGATCAAATTCAAGTTAGGCTCGGTAGGCATGAAGTTGAAGGAGGAGCTTCCCTAAGTGTCCTGGCTGTCAACAGTCGGATAAACATTGCTGCAGTGGCTTTAGCTGCACACTGTCTGGGAAACACAATGTGGCCGGTGCTGAGATAGTGCAGGGGCGCTGGCGGTGTGAACCCCATCACAGTTGAGGGCAGAACCTTCCTTCCGGCCACACTCACCACAGGTCTCCCCTCTCCCCTCCTGTCCACAGGCAGTGGGTAAAAGGGGGGACACCAGGGACTTCTTAATGGCCTACACCGGTGGGGATAGGACGCCTGACTGCAGATGGCGAAACAGGCACTGGCCACAGTGCCCAGCAGGAAGAGGTTGTGAGTGGTCCTGGGTCGCCAGACTCCTGCTTCCTCCCACATGCCCTCCACAGGCCTGGCTTCACTGGGATGGCCTCAGTTTACCCAAGGTACCTCCTCGGACTCCGGACTCCTGTTTTCTCCCGCATGCCCTCCATAGCTTGGCTTCACTGGGAAGGCCTCAGTTTACCCAAGATGCCTCCTCACACAAACGCGCACCAAAAAGGGGGTTTCCTCGCTTGTCCATAGGGGCATGGGAACCGCAAGGGCCGCTGTTCCATGGAGGGGCGAGTTCAGCAGAGCTGGTGAGGGCGGGGCTGGCAGGGGTCGCCTCACCTTCGCGCTGCTGCTGCAGGAGGTGCGGAGGCTGCGGGACGCCGTGCGCCACGGGCGCGATGGCTGCGGTGGGGTACATGGCTGCAGAGAGCAGAGCAGAGGGCGGGGCCGAGGTGAGGGGCGTGTCCAGGGCGAGGGCGGGGCCG